>PVJX010043663.1:0-13561 GCA_004027295.1 Dolichotis patagonum
CTATTGTTTTCTTTCCATTCTTTTTTATTTTTTAAATCTCTGTTCTTTCCACACCCTTCCTTTCCTCCCCTTCCCATCTGAATATTTTTTTTGTATGTCCCATTATCAATCATCTATTTTGGGTTAACTTACCTTTTGGACTTCTCACATAGGTGAAGCAATGTGTTAAACATGTGTATCCAACTTATTTCACTTAAAATTATATTTTCAAGGTGCATTCATTTACCTAAAAATGTACTTTTTATGGCAGTGTGGTACTCCATTTTATATAAAAACACATTTTCTTTATTCATCCACTGATGGGCATCTAGGCTGTTTTCAAGATTTAGCTATTACAACTTGTGCTGCTATAAACATGGATGTATATGTATATATTGCTGTAGTATGATGGTCTCAACTGTTTCAGGAAGGTACATAGAAGGAGATTAGCTGGGTGAAATGGAATCCCTAGTATTAGTTTTTTGAGAAAACTCTACACTGAATTCCATATTGGTTTTATCAGTTTATATTCCCACCAACAGTGAAGAAAATTTCCTTATATCCTTGCCAGCACTTGTTATTGGTTGATTTCTTGTTACTAGCCATTCTTTCTGGAGATAGAATCTCAGTGTTTTAATTTGCATTTCTCAAATGACCAGTGTTGTGGTTTGTTTAAATGTCCCCCCAAAGCCTCATGTAGTCATGGAGGCAACTGAATCTAGCATTTGTGATTGTTTCATTGTGTAGCACTGGGATTAGTGATGTAAGTGCTGTATCCACCCAGGTGTGGAGCTGATTACAGTGTAATGGTGAGAAGAAGGCATGTCTTTCTCTTTTGCTGGTTTGCGCCTTGCTGTTTGCAGCTGGCCATGAATGGTGGTCCGCTATGCCACCGTGCTGCTTGGAGCCAGCTGAGTATGGACTGAAACCTCCAACCTGTAAGAAATAAACTTTCCCTTCCCTAATTTTGGATGTCAGATATTTTGTCTCAACAACAGGAAAAGGTAACCAAGACAGCCAGTGATGTTGAACATGTTTTCATACATGTATTTGCTCTTTGTACTTTATCTGAGAAGTGTCTATTCATTTTGGATGCCGATTTTTGGACTGGGTCTTTAAATTTGGGGGGTCTGCTTTTTTGAGTTTTTTATATGTTCTAGATATTAGTCCTTTGTCTAGGAATGACTGGTAAACATTTTTCCCCATTCTGTGGGTTGTCTCTTCACTCTGTTGGTTGTTTATTTTGCTGTGCAAAAGCTTTTTAATTTGATCTGACCCCAGTTGTTGGTTCTTTGTAGTCTTTTCTTTGTGTTTGGAGTTTTGTTCCTAAAGTCTTGGCCTACACCTATGTCTTTATGAGTTCCACCAAATCTCTCTTCCAGCAGATTAAACAGGCTGCCTTTCTTCCAGTGAAGGTATTTGGCACCTTTGTCAAAGATAGAGCAGCTAAGTATGTCTGGAGTTGTTTCTGCATCTTCTGATCTGTTCTGTTAATCCTCAGGTCTCTTTTTTTGTCAGTACCATACTGTTTTTATCATAGTAGCTTTGTAGTATAATTTCAAGTCAGGGATTGTAGTGCCCCCTGCATTTCCTTTATTGCCCAGAATTGTCTTTGCTATTCTAGCTCTCTTCTGATTCCAAATGAATTATAAGATTTTTTTTTTCTGATTCTGCAAGATATTCTGTTAAGGGGATTGCATTAAGTCTGTATAATAGTTTTGGAAGTATGGTCATTTTCACTGTATTGGTTTTTCCTACCCAAGAACAAGGAATATTTTTCCATTTTCTGATATCCTCTTCACTCTCCCTTTTCAGAGTACCATAGTTCAATGTAAAGATCTTTACTTCCTTTGTTAGATTGATTTCTACATATTTCATTTTTTTGGATGGTATTATAAAAAGTGTTTTCCTAATTTTTCTTTCAGTGAGTTTGTTATTTATGCATAGGAATGCTACTGGTTTAGAGTGTTTTACTTCGTATCTTGCTGTGCTGCTGTATTAAATTCAGGAGTTTTTTGGTGGAGACTTTGGAATCTTCTATGCTTTCATAACATTTTGTGAGTTCCAGTGTGTTGCATTGGCATTATTAGTGTAGAAACTCTCTAATTTCTCTTTTAATTTCATCTGTGACCTATTGGTTTTTCAGAGGGTATTATTTACTTACCATGTGTTTATGTAGTTTTGGTGGTTTCTTTTGTTGTTGATTTCCAGTTTCACACACTGATCTGATAATATGCATGGGGTAATTTCAATTGCTTTGCATTTACTTACACATGTTCTATAAACTAGTATATGGTCTATTTTGCAGAAGTCCTGTGTGCAGCTGAGAAGAATGAGTATTCTGTTGCTGTGAGGTGGAACCCTCTGTAACTATCTCCTAAGTCCATTTGTTCAAAGGTTTGGTTCAGCTCTGGTATTTCTTTTTCTTCCTGTCTTTTCTTTTTGGTACTGGGGATCGAATTCATGACCTTGCATTTGCCAAGCAGGCGCTTATGCCACTGAGCTAAATCACTGGTTCTCAGCTCTGATATTTCTTTGATTTTTTTTTTTTTTTGTCTAGTTGATCTCTTTATGACAGTAGGGTATTGAGGTTCCCCATTACAATTGTATTAGTGTTTGTCTGATTTCTCATATCCATTAATGTTTGTTTTATATAGTTGGGTATGCCGGTATTTGGTGCATATATTTTTATGATTGTTATCTCTGCCTCATGTATTCCCTTAATAGGTGTTCTTATGTTGAGTTTCTGGACTTGACTATACATGCCTTAATGTAGTTTTTTTCTGATTATGGGTAATTGGAATTCTCCATGTCTCAATTATCTTCCATGCTTGGGAAGTTGTCTGCTGTTACTTCTCTGAACTATTTTTTTAATGCCCTTTGTGCTATCTTCTGATTTTGCATTCATTCTGATTAATCTTAGATTATTCTTTGCATCATCCAGCAGTTGTTGGATTGCTTTTTTATATTTTTAAGTCTTTAATTTGATGATTGCTCTCAGCAACCCTGTCTTTGTAGATCTGATATTCTGTCTTTACATTGGTTAATACTGCTGTGTATACTTTCAATACAATTTTTAATTTCTTATGGATAACTGTTTGAATCTGTTTCATGGATTCTGTTTTTCCTAGGTTGGACATTCATGGTTTTCATTGCTTTCCTAAGCTTGTCTGCTTTTTGTTTTTTGTTTTAAATATGTATCCTCTAGATTCAGTAACCATGTCCTTCATTATGCTGTCCCCTTAGTTATCTGTGCAATTGTTTCTGATTTTTTTTTTTTTTTTTAGAGACTTAATCATTTGCTTTGTTATTTCTGCTACTACCATTTCAGAAGATTTGGCTGGGTGGCTTTTGATTTCTTCGGCCTTACTCCCTCCTATATTTGCCTTGGGTTAGCTGGAGAGTTTGGGTTATATCTTGCTTCTGTGTGTTCTCATTTTCTATTTTTAAATATTTGTTTTCTACGTTGATGCTTATAATTGCTTATGGTAGGTATTACTAGTGTGGAGAGCTCTTTTGAAAAGACTACTTTCAGAGATCTCTTCAAGGTATAGCTGGGTTTTGTCTTTTGAGTCTGTCCCAAGATCCTGCCTCTTAAGTATATTAAGAATGAGAGATTGCTGTCTGTTTGACCTGGCACCCAATTCTTTGATACTGAACTATTGTATTGTGTATGACTGCCTCCTCCCTCCCCCGACAATCTTGGTATTGGCATGCAAGGAAGAGCAGTTGACCACAACAACTTTGTATTCCATTAACATTGCAGGTCTGGAGACAGTGGTCTGTCTGATCATATGTTCAGAGGATAGTGGTACCCAGTGTGACATTTGGCGCCCGAGGAGGGGGAGAGTCTCTTTCTGAGGGTTGCAGCCATTGTTGATTCCCTATGGTCTTGTTTTGGAAGTCTTATATTGTTTCCATTGTTTTTATGGGTTGGGTTTTATTTTCTTTTGCTTTGTTTGATTATGTCAAATCTGATGGCAGGAGCAGCGATTTCAAAGATAGCAAGATGTATTATGGTAGCAATTTTGGATTTACTATAGGCTTGTTTTGAAGTTCCTTATTACATTCATTGTTTTGTTTTTATTCTATTCTGTTCTGTTTGATTGTTACCATGTCTGAAGTTATGTGCAGCTATTTTGAAGACATTAAGAAGCATTATGATAACTACTGTTGATTTTGTAATGTTTTGAAGTCCTGTATCTTTTACACTGGTTTGTTTTGATTGGTTTTATTCTGTTTTATCCTCTTTAAAATAAAAAAGAAAAAAAGACTGACAAACTGGTGACTTGTTAATGCGCCACCTTTAACTATACAAGTACAAGATTTTATAGTTCTATAAACAATCTAAAACAAATCAATTTATATAACAATCCAAAACAAATCAGAAAATTATGTATTGTAAATATGCACCAAATAGAACAATTTTGCCCTTTGGGAAGAAAATTTAAAGAGATAAGAAAAAAAAATAGAGAAACAAAGAGAGATTAGAATTCAGGTTGAAGGACAAAGGAAGATTTTCTGTGTTTTGAGAAACTGGTAAAGAAGACAGGAGGGAACAAAAGAAGGAAAAAAACAAGAACAAACCAACACAACTAAAACAGTGCTGACATTCATGAGAAATCAAAACCAAAACAAACCAAAAACAAAGGAAAAAAAGACTTCTCTGTAATTTCAAAAGCGTGTGCTTATCTTCTGGGGTGTATAGTTTTATGATAGTATCAGGGCATGTCTTTGCTGTTACTGGCAAACAAGGGGAAGCAGACAGAGCCTAGATCTATGCTGTATGATCACAGCAAGCCTAAAGTAAGATTTGGGTGTGGTTCTTCATAATCCCACTAAATCTGTAGTAGGATTAGGGCAGAGTACCAATCCTGGTACTTTCAACTCCACAGAAGTCCAGACTTATCCCAGTCTCTGGTTGTGGGGTTGCTGCCTGAATTTATTAGTTTGCAAATCCTCTGGGTATCTCTTGCTGGCTTGACTTTGGCTCTCTGACCCATGTCTCCTGCTGTTGTTGTTACCCAGTCATTGTGGGATTAGTTCTTTACATTGATACTTGTTATTCTCAACAGCATTGATCATTAAAACTTCATTTCTAAGCCTGGTGTGGCGATATGTGCCTGTAGTCTCAGCTGCTTGGGAGGTTGAGGTAGGAACATCACTCAAATCCATGAGTTTAAGAGAAACATAGCAAAGCCCTGTTTTAAGACAAAATGTATCCTCTAAACCTCCAAAATCCATAAAACTTCTCTTTTATGGGTTTAAGTTTTCTGGGAGAAGTAATGTGAGAACTTCCACCCCATCACCCCTGGTCTATAAATGTTCTCTTCATGTGCAGTTGTCAGGGAAAGTATCATGTGGTAAATTCATCTGTTGTGATCTGAAGAGTTTGAGGCTCTTGCATTTATAGAGGTCCATTTTATGTTAACATGGCTGAGGAATTTGACTAGAACTCTGAAATAGAATTTTTCAGCTTGTAGATTAGGCAGAGGAGCAGTGTTATAAACAAGAGACATTATTATTGTAAAATTGAAGTCTTTATATATTATTAGTGAAGGTAAGTGCTAAAGGATATTGCAGAAGGTATAGCTGTAAGCCCAGATTTTGAGATTAGAATTCTGTAAGGCTGTAGTGGAAAGATAGAATACTTTTGTGTGCTGTGGTGTTAGATTCAGATTCTGGGTCTGCCACCAATTAGCTGAGCAACTTGGACCATAGTTGGTATCTTCAGGTTTCCTTATCAAAGTATAGCATCAGTGATAGCTTTCATGTTATGATGATAAAAGAGTTATGAGTTAATGTACTTAAAATGCCTGAATAACTCAGAAGCATTGTGTTTATATAAAATTCATGTGTCTATTCTTTTCAGCAGTATTAAGTGATCTACTATGTGCCAGGCAGTTTGCTGTGTACCTGGAATTATAATGCTGACCATGCTAGTTTACAGTTCACTAGGAATATTGGCATATAAATAGGCGATTACAGCTGAGTGCAGTAGAGCAGACTTGTAATCTCAGCTACTCAGGAGGCTGAGGTTGGAGCCTCATTAGTTTGAGGCCAGCCTCGGCAACTTGGTAAGCCTGTCTCAAAAATAAAATGGGGTGGAGGTGTAGTTCAATGGGAGAATAGCTTGGGCTCAGTTCCCAGTACTGCTAGAAAAATAAAGAAGACAATTAAAATAGTATGTATGTAATAAGTGGTATAATAAGTGATGAATGCTGCTACTGTTGCTTCTGATACTTTCTGCTCCTCCTATTTTTTGTTTTTTTAGACAAGACCTTGTTATGCTGTTGTAGTATCTTCTCTTTCTTCTTCTCCTTATCCTCCTCTTTTTTCTCTGCTTTCTCCACCTTCTCTTCCTTTCCCCTTCTTGGTCTTTCTGAGACAGGGTCTCATCATGTTACCCAGTTTTGGGTTGAAACTGCTGTGTTCAAGTAATTTTTTTTTTTTTTTGTACCAAGGATCAAATTCAGGACCTTGTGCTTGCCTACTTGCCAGGCAGGTTCTTAGGCCGCTAAGCTATACCCCTGGCTCTGTGTTAAAGTACTCTTATAGCCTCAGCATTTCAAGTAGCTGAGATGACTAGTGTGCATCACCATGACTGGCTCAAAAGAATCATTTTTATAAGTGTTTCTAGAGGTGTCATAAAAAAATAAAAGTTTTGAAACGTAAAAGAGGCTTAAGTTGCTGGATCTACTGAAAATAGCTGGTTTCATCTGTTAGTTGACTTAAATGTATGTACAACTCATTGGAAGGAAATGTATGTTAGACAGCTTACCAAATTCAGTTCTTCATATGGATTTACATTTCAGAATTTTCATTGCTTTGCTTTTTAAAGAACTATATAGAAGTTTTAAGGAAAATTTAAGAAGCTGGAACTAGTGATTGTCTATTTTCTAAACTGAAATTACTGTTTGACTAAATGTGTGTGCTTCTGCACTGTGGCACTGTTTGATGTTTGTAGTATTTTTTTAATTTTTAATTTTTTTTTTTTATTTTGAAGGTAGTAGAAATACAACAGAACAAGACAGAACACAGCCAATTGAGACAGTGCAGTGTCTTTGGTACAGAACTTCACAGCAGGTTACTGGGATAACAGTAATAGGTACCATAGTATATCTCTATCTTCGCAATAGTTGTCTAGTCAATGAAGTATAGCAAAATCAAACCAAAGGCAGAACATTGTAAAATCAATTGAAAGAGAATATTGAATAGAGTAGAGCAATTAATCATAATGAAAACAAAACTGAAAACAACACTTGCTTTCAAAGAGAAGATAGAGGAGACCCCCCATATTTACTATGTTGCATAAAGTCATCCTGCCAAGAGATGCTCAGACCTCTGTCCCCAGTTGCTAACGGGGGGTGGTGGTGGTGGTGGTGGTGGTGGAGTTTGGGATGTTTGATTACAAGCCTGGGCACCGGTAGGCTCAAGACACTACTGGGTCTCCTCCTGGCTCATGCCAGAGGGAGGCCCTTACCAAGAGGGCGGGCAAATTGCTTCTTTGTGCAGGCTCCTGGGTTCCACCATGGCCGTGGCCGGATCTTGGGCCTTTCTCTGGTTTTCTTCTTGGCTCATGCCGAAGGGAGGCACTTACCAAGAAGGCTGGCAAATTGCTTCTTTGTGCAGGCTCCTGGGTTCCACCATGGCTGTGGCCAGATGGGCCATTCTCTGGTTCCCCTCCTGGCTCATACCAGAGGAAGGCGCTTACCAAGAGGGCAGGCGAATTGCTTCTCTGTGCAGGCTCCTGGCTTCCACCATGGCCGTCTGTTTGTAGTAATTTACAAACGTAAATGGATTGCATCAATGTGGAGTCCTGTGGCAGCTTGTTTGGAAGTCACAGATGCATGATTTATTGTCTTAGCACACACTGCTAGTGGAATCATTTTTGTAGGTTGTTGTAGTCAGACTTAATACTGTTAAAAAACATACACACTAAATTTAGTGACTTTTAAAATAGTATTATTCAGTGATACTTTTCAATAAATAAAACTTTGGCACTGGGTTAAATTGAAGTGATTTATCTGAGAATACCTGGCTATGAGAGAGAAGTTTGGTAAGACATTCTTTCTATTATGCCTGTGGTTCTCAAACTTGTATGAGAGTCACTTGGAGAGCTTAATAAAATACAGATTCTAGAGCTGTACTTCCTAGAGAATATCTGAGTAAGTGGTTTGACACAGAGTCTGAATACCGTTATGTTTAACAAGCACCTCAGGTAAATCTGTGTTAGAGAGGTAAGGATCTCATTATAAATAACACTTTAATATACAATGGTGCCTTTTGTGAGTCCATAATAGTGACTTGTAGAGTTGTAGGTCAGGTCCCCGGCTGGCCTCAAACTTGGGATTCTTTGCCAGTACTCAAGAGTAGCAGGAATTGTAGCTAGTTTTCCAGGCTGATTATTTTCTGGTCTTAATTTTGGAGGAAACACAATATGAAGTTCTTAAGTCACTGCACAGTTGCATGTTCAATAGATCAGTGTGTAAAGTTAAGAATAAGGGCAGTTTCCTGTGTATACAGTACTTATATGTCAGCAGATTAATAATTTCATTGTGTCTTTCAGAATCTAGACACTAAAAGTAAAACAAGAATTATTACTGGTTTTCCCTTTAACAAGTGTACAATTGCAGTTATATGTTACATTTAATAGTTGTGTCACTAGTCTCTTTCAGTGTGGGAGAGTCCTTTTACCTTTTATGGAATGGAAGAGGTAAGGTAGTAACATTAGCTTATCAATTAGTCCGGGACACAGAATCATAGAATGCATTTTAAATGTCCTTTTTTTTTTAATGATATCACTTGACTTGTCACTAGTACCTCTTTTAGGTCTAGACCCTGGATTAGACTTAGGAGGAACATTTTTGATACATGTTCTCATGAGTGATAGTGTGAAGTTCATCTTTTATCACACGAAGAAACTTGCAATCTGACATTGTCTTACTATTTGTGATGCTTAGTTTGATCATTTGGTTTAGATAGTGACTGGTTAGCAAATTAGCAAGAACCTTTTTAAAAAAAATAATTGATTTAGATACATAGGTTCATATGATTTAGATACATATTTCAGTGTGATTCTACTGCCTTGGTAGAACTCCTAGAGTGCTTGCATTATTGATGTACACCACCACACCTAGTGGTGTACTGTTTTATAGTAAAGTTTTCCCAAGTAGAAGGTGTACATTTTTTAATGATAAAAATTGTAATAGAAGTATGTAAATTAGTACTATTTATTTTCATTATCAACTATTATGAATTGTTCATAATCATTTATGCTATGTGTACTTTTCAGTAACTGTTAACATAGTAAACTTGTTTACATCAGGATCACCACAAATGCATGATTATTTGTTGAGCTACAAGTGTTATGGTGACACTAGGTAGTTACTTTTCTTATGAGATCACCATTGTGTATGTATTCTGTTATTGATCAAAATGTTATTGTATACTACATGACTGTACATGAATCTTTTTCTTCTTACTCCTTCCAACATGCTTTTTGGGAATTGGGCACACAGCTTAGTGGTGGAATGTGTTCGTACCTTGCATGAGGCTCTAGGTTCCATCTGTAGTGCTAAGAACAAATAAAACAACAAGAAACTAAGCCTTTGGCACTTTGATTTTGATGTATTTTAGTGTAGATGTGTTTGTGTTTATCTTTCCTGAAACCTGTTGAGCATAATTATCTCTTCTGATCTGTGTGTTTGGGTGTGTGTGCGCGTGTGCACGGGTACATGCTAGGCATTGAATCCCGAGTTTCTTCTTTTTTAAAGACAGGTTGTCACCATGTTGCTAGACTGGTCTTAAATTCCTGGACTTAACATAATTCTCTCACCCAACCTTCCAAGTGCTGAAACTGTAAGTGCATAACAGTATTTCTGGCTTGACTTTCTTGACCATGTAGATTATTTACTTTTTATCAAATTTGGGGTGTTTTTCACCATTATTTCTTCTTTAAATATTCTTTCTGCCTGTTTTTTTCTTCTCTCTTTGCTAGTATTCCCAATGTGTGTATGTCATTATGCTTGAGTGTTACACTTATCTTTTAGGATTTATTCAGGTTTCTTCATTTTTCTTTGTGCTTATCATAGTTGGTAATTTCAACTGAATATCTCTTTTTTTTTTTTTTTTTTTTTTTGGGTACTGGGGATCGAACTCACAACCTTGTGCTTGCCAGGCAGGTGCTTGTGTCACTGAGCTAAATCCCCAGCCCTTAAATGAATATCTTTTAAGTTCTGTAATTCTTTCCTCTGTCTGCCAAGAGTCTCAAGTTAATTTTTCACTTCAGTCAGTGTAATATTCACCTGTAGAATTTCCATTTGATCCTGTTTGAAATAATTTCTCTTTATCTGGATTTTCTGTTACAAATTTTAAGTTAGTATTTGTTTATAATATATGATAATTACGTTCATCTTGGAGGGTTGGTGCAGGTACACATCACATCTTAATAATTTTTAATCCCTCTTCCAACAGCCTCTGTCGTTTGACACAGTCCTAGTTTTGTTTTTCCATTTTATTTTAGCTCATGAACATACTTAACATAATTGACAGGCTTTGTTTATCGAGTTTGATGTCTGTCTTTACTTAAGGGACAGTTTCTGTTAATTTTTTTCTTGAATGGCAATGCTTTTATTGTTTCTCTGCATATATTGCAATTCTTAAAATGAGATGTGGACCAAATTAGTTGTATAATATGATCACTCTGGAAATCAGGTTCTCCCATCTCATAGTTTCTTTGTTCATTTCTTTATTAAATACCTAGAAATGGGCTTATTGGGTCATATTTTTCTAAAAAATTGTCAGGTGGGTTTTTTCAAGTGGTTACATGATATTGTGACCTATTCAGCAATATAGGAGAGTTCCAACCCTTTCTACTCAAAATTTCTTGATACTGTCAGTCTTTTGGATTTTAGCTACATTAGTATATAGAAGTCATATCTCTCATTGTTTGCTTTGTATTTCCCTAATGACTAAAGATGAACATTTTTAATGTTCTTATTCATCGTGTATATATCTTCTTCAGTTATATTTCTGTTAATCTTGGTCGTTTTTGATTTTTTAAAATTGAGTTTTCTGAATTCTTATATTCTGATTCCAGGTTTTTCAGTTAGATAGGTTCATAGTATTTTTCTCCCAATCTGTGGTTTGCCTTTTCATTTCTTTAGTATCTGTCAAAGGGCAGTTATGGTTTTTTTGCTATTACATCTTAATCTTTATTTAATTAGGTCACAAATAGATTTTATTTTTTCTAGAACAGTAATAAATATTTCATGAAAGTCACATGTAATTTAAAAATTTTTAGTATCCTTGCTAAAAAAGTATAAAGATGTGAGTGCAATTAATTTTATTATACTAATAGAATAAGTAAATAATTATTTGTGATGAACATACTAATATAAATAAGCTGGTTTATTAATAGTATCATATAAACGTTCAGTAAGAAAATTATCAATGAGATAGTATACATTTTAATTTTTGCACTAAGTCCTACCTGTTGTGTAATTTACAGTTAGAGCACATTTTAACTCAGCTGAACGTATTTCAAGGACTTATTTGCTAATGTGTCTAATGACTAATGCATCATACAGCAAAGATATACAAGTTTTATAGTTTTAGGTTTTTACTTTAGGTTATTACTTATTGTGAGTTAAATTTTACATACAGTATAAGTTTTGAGTTGAAGTTCAGTTATTTCAATATAGTTGTCTTATAAACTTTTTAATAAAATTGTTCTTGGCAATTAGGGATCTATAGATTATCTTGAGCTCCAACTGTCATTGTTTAAACATACTCCTTATAATTGTTCTCATTGCTTTTTATTTTGTAATAATATGTATAATGTAAATTTACTTTATAATTAACAATTTTTAAAACTTATATATAAAATGCTTACATGTGTTAGTGTCTTGGCTTTATTCATGTACATATTTGAGCTTAAATTGCATATAATGCTATTTACATTTTAGGTCTAACCTCATTTCTAAAATTATATCTAAAGTGTTTATTTGCTTTCAGGCATGTACTGGCATTGAGAACATTGATGAAGCTATTACATTGCTTGAACAAAATAATTGGGACTTAGTGGTAAGTACTTTTTAATTTTCCCACCCTTATTCAGATTTTATGAATTCTTGAATGTCTTTAATATTCTTTGCAGATGGCTCAGCATACTATAGTCTATCTATAACTTGTCTGAATGAATAAAATGTTAATTGTTATATCTTTAATATGAAGTCATATTTAGTTCAATATTAAATTATTATGACTACTTAGAAAACTAAAATGATTTTTAAAATTGTTCTCTTATTTTATTGTTTATTATGATTTATCTTCCCATGTAGTATTTTAGTGGATATGCTTAGAAGGAGAGAAGTCAGACTTGCCTGTCTGAGTAATTCTGTTTGATGTTTTCACCTTGCCTGGAGCTCTCACTGTTTGTTATGCTCCTCTAAAGTTACTAAAAAAGGAGTATTTCGATGAGATTTCCATACGATTTTGAGGCAATTTATCACAAAGGTGGCTTAGTTTAATATTTTTAGTTCTTTTTAGGCAGTAACTCAAAAGGCACAACATAGTACTAAACATTCGTCTATTGCAAAGCAAACTAAAAATATATTGGAGAAATACTGGTTGTATTAGGATGACACAGATGTCCTTTGACGCCCTTGAAATGCTGTAGAAAATTAAAATTGCAATTTTGAGGAAGTGCTAATTTTCAAAAGTCAAAATTTAAAATATATACTTATAGAAGTGAAATTTAATACGTAGGTATATAACATGCTTACGTTCTTATCTGTGTGCTTTGTGTAAATCTGTGACTATTAATATTTTTTAATGTAAAAAGATTTTCAGCTTATGCTTATTGTAATAAAAGAAGGTAAAGAAATTTTAGAAGAAAACATGTTACAGGTTTAAGGATCTCTAATCAAAAAACCTCAAATCAAAAATGCTTCAAAATTTGAGCACTCACATGACCTGAAAAAGTTTTGGATTTTGGGGCATTTTGGGTTTCAGATTTTTAGGTTAGGGATGCTCAATCAAAAAAGTGTGTAGAAAACCCCAGAATCTGACATTTTGAGATCTGAAAGTGCTCCAGGTCCAAAGCAATTCAAATAAGGGTTACCCAACTTGAAATGATCTTTAATCGCATCACTCAGGTACTTGTTTTGAATTTTTAGGTATATTATTCCAGGCATATAATTAGAGGATTAAACTTTTTTTTGAAATACAAATAAGGTGATTTTATATGTTTATATTTTTAATGTTTTTTCACTTAACATATTATGAATCTTTCCTATTTATCTAAACGTAGCTTTTCATCATTTTAAACAGCATTTACCTAGTATTTCATTTTGTAGTTGTAGCATAATTTTACCAATTGTTCTTATGTCATTGAATATATAAAAGTTTTGCAGGAGTTTGTTATTGTATGCATTATTGTACATTGTTATATATACATATTACATATTTAGCCTGTTATTTTTCAGTTGAGCTTGTGAGTCAAATTACATATATATTTTTAATATTTTAGATAATTTGAGCCAAATGTATTTCCAAGGTTTTTTTTTTTTTTTTTTTT
>PVJX010043664.1:0-13560 GCA_004027295.1 Dolichotis patagonum
TCTTCTACTAGGTACAACAAAATCAAAGAAATACACATTATAGAACACATCAACACAGAGTATTGAATAGAGCAACACCATTAATCAGGACAAAGCAAAACGGCGATAAAAATATCTGCCTCCAGAGATAGTAGAAGGAAACTCCCCCCACTTGCTGTACCAAATATGGTCACCTCCTAAGAGACACCCAGATCCCTGGATCCCAATTGTTAATGGGGGGGGGATGTGGTATGTTTGGTTCTAAGCCCGCACCCTGGTAGGCGGCAGGCTGGTTACTGGTTGGCTCGGTGCCCCAAGTTCCAGCATGGCGCAGATCTCAGGAGACGCTCTTGCTTCTGGTTTCCCCGCCCTGGGGTGGCCGTGGCTTGCCAGATCACAGTCACTTTCCAGGGTGGCAGGCTGCTTACTGGTTGGCTCGGCACCCCAAGTTCCAGCATGGCACGGATCTCAGGAGATGCTCTTGCTTCTGGTTTCCCCACCCTGGGGTGGCCGCGGCTTGCCAGACCACAGTCACTTTCCAGGGCGGAAGGCTGCTTACTGGTTGGCTCGGCGCCCCAAGTTCCATCATGGCATGCAGTGGGAAGTCTAATGAACTACCTCTTCATTGCGGGAACCAGCAGTGGGACAAACATCAACCTTACCATAGGACCCTAAGATACACACTACCAACAGTTGATGCTAGTGGGAATGAAGGACCAAATATTAACCTGAAAGAGGAAAATGGCAAACCAAAAAAACAAAATGCAATCTCAGACAGCTAGTCCATCAAGAGCAAGTAAAGGAGACATTGAAATAGAGGACATCAAAAGTAACACAGCAGAAATCTCTGAAAAGATAGCAAGTGAAATAAAAAAATGAATCCATGAGGCTACAGAGGAAGTCAAATTACAAGTAATCTCTCATGTAAAAACAGAAATATCAACCTTATTAAATGAGTTGCTCAGCACAGCTAGAGAAGAAATACATAAAAAAGTATAGGAACATGGGAAACTGACTGAAACCTTGAATGAACAAAATAGAAAACAAGCAAAATTCAAGAAACAAACTCAAAGAGACATCCAAGAAACAAAAAATTCTATTGAAAGCTGGTAAAATGGTTTAAATGAAGCTGAGGATAGAATTTCGGACTTTTAGGACAGGATCACAATTAGCGAGTAAGAAAGGATAGAACTATTAAAAATAACAAGACAGCATAAAATGATAATCCGGCAGCTTCAAGATGATGCCAAGAGAAACAATATAACATTGATAAGCATCAGTGAAGATGCAGGAGTCAATGCAAATGACATAGGTAAACTATTCACAGAAGAAATAGAAGAAAATTACCCAAACATGGGGAAAAATCTGATATGCAGGTAAATGAGGCATACAGAATGCCAAACAGTCAAAACCAACATAAATCTACACCCAGACATATAATAAAGATCTCAGACATGCAACATAAAAACAGAATACAAAAAGTTTTTAGAGAAAAGACACCACTCACCTATCAAGGAAAGCCCATTAGAATCATGGCAAACTTTTCAGCAAAAAGCTTTAAGTTAAAATGAGCTTGGAGTCAGGTATTTGAAGCCCTGAAAGAAAATTACTTTCAACCCAGACTGATGTACCCAGCAAAACTTTCATTCAAATTTAATGGAGAAACAAGATACTTTCATGACAAAGAACAACTGAAGAAATTCATGTCCACCAAACCAACCCTAGAAAGAGTATTGAAAGATATACTAGACACAGATAAAAATGACCACAATCTCCAAAACAAAAACAGAAATAAACCACCAGGTAGGACAAGCAATTAAATAAGGGGGAAAAGCTGAAAACATATAATTGGAACATAACATGGCAAAGTGGAACCAGTACATATCAGTGATATCCATAAATGTAAAAGGCCTCAATTCAACTATCAAAAGAAATAGTTGAGAGCATAGATAAAGGAACATGATCACACAATATGCTGTATACAAGAAACATATCTGACCCAAAAGGCAACTCATAGATTAGAAGTCAAAGGATGGAAAAGAGTATTCCATGCAGCAGGAACCCAAAAAAGCATGGGTAACTATTCTATCTGCAGAAAATGTGAACTTCATACCTAAAATGTTTAAAAGAAGGTCACTACATACTTGTAAGCAGAAAAATTCTAGAGGAGGAGCTAACAATTATAAATATATATGCACCAAGCACAGGAACATCCAAGTATATAACACAGATACTAATGGACATGAAAAACCAAATACACAAGTGAACAATTATTACAGGGGACCTAACAACCCATTGTCACAAAGAGATCAACCAGACAAAAAGTGAGCAAAGAAATATTAGAACTGAATCATACTTGTGAGCAACTGGACTTCATAGATGTTTACAGAGTATTCCACTCAACCACATCACAATACACATTCTTCTCAGGTGTGCATTGGACATTCTCCAAAATAGACTATATATTAGCCCATGAAACATTCTTAAGTAAATGCAATGATATTGAAAAATATCTGAAAAATATTGAAAAACATTGATGCAAAATATTTGTCCATAGAACACTGAAATTGGAAATTAATGGGAAAAGAAACTGCAAAACCTGCATAAATACTTGCAAATTAAATAACAACCTTTTGAACAACCAGTGGGCTACAGATGAAATTAAAGAAGAAATGAAGCAATACCTACAATTTAATGAAACTGAAGAAATAACATACTGTGATCTGTGGGATGCAATGAAAGCAGTCTTAAGAGGGAAATATACAGCAATAAATTGTCATATCAAGGAAACAGAAAGAGCAGAAATAAAAAAACTAATGCTTCATCTCAAGCTTCTAGAAGAAGAAGAGCAAGTTAAACTCAAAGCTCATAGAAGAAATTGTAAAGATTAGAGCAGAAATCAATGTAATTGAAACTAAAAAAGCAATAAAAACAATGAATCAAAAAGCTGCTTTTTTGTGAGAGTAAACAAAATTGAAAAATCTCTAGCTAGACTTATCAAGAAAAAAGATAGAAAAAACCCAAATTCATACAATAAGGATTAAAAAGAGGGAAATTACTACAGATCCCATGGAAATTCAAAAGATAATTAATACCTACTTTTAAAATCTCTACTCATATTGAGTGGAAAACACAGGGGAAATGGACAGATTTCTAGAAACATATGAACTACCAAAACTCAACAAAAAAGATATACCAATTTCTAATAAGCCAGTATCAGCTATTGAAATTGAAAATGTAATTAAACCTTACCAACAAAGAAAAGCACATGTCCTGATGGATTCATGCATGAATTCTACAAGAAATTTAGAGAAGATTTGATGCCAATACTCCTTAAACTCTTCAATGAAATTGAAAAGGATGCAATCCTCCCTAACTCATTCCTGGAGGCAAGTATTGCTCTGATACCCAAACTAGGGAAAGGCCCAACCAAAAAAGAGAACTATAGGCCAATCTCACTAATGAACATTGATGCAAAGAGTCTCAATAAAATACTGGCAAATAGAATGCAGCAAATCATCAATAAGATTACACATCACGACCAAGTAGGATTCATTCCAGGAATGCAGGAATAGTTTAACACAAAAAATCAATATATGTAATACACCACATCAACAGAGGCCAAAACAAAAAACAATACTCATCTCAATAGATGCAGAAAAAGCTTTTGATAAAGTTCAACCCATGTTCATGATAAAAACCCTTTAGAAAGTCAAAATACACAGTGTGTTCCTCAATATCATAAAGGTCATCTACTACAAAACAACAGCCAACATTATACTAAGTGGACAAAAACTGAAAGCTTTCATTCTAAATTCAGGAACAAGGCAGGGATGTCCTCATCACCACTCTTATTCGATATAGTTCTGGAAATATAAGCCACTTCAATCAGATAAGAGAGAGAATTAAAGGAATAAAGATAAGAAAGGAAGAACTTAAACTATCACTATTTGCAGATAACATGATATTCTATATAGAAGACCCAAAACAACTCTATTAAAAGACTACTAGCAGTAGTAAACAAATTGAGCAGTGTAACAGGTTACAAAGTCAGTGCTCAAAAATCAATAGTATTCCTGTACACAAACAAAAGCTCACCAAGAGAAAAATTATGGAAATACCGCCTTTCATAATAGCATCTTAAAAATGATATATTTAACAATTAATCTAACAAAGTAAAAGACCTATATGCTGAAAATTATGCTATGCGAAAAAGGAGAATGAAGAGGATACTAGGTAATGGAATACAATTTCTTGTTCTTGGCTAGGAAGACCTAATATTTTGAAAAAGACCATACTCTCAAAACTGTTATACATATTTAATGCAATCCCAATCAAATACCATTAATATACCATACAGATATAAAGAAACATTTCTAAAATTCTTTTGGAAACAGAAGAAATCTAGAATAGCAAAGGCAATTCTGGGCAACAAAGGCAAGGCAGGAGGCATCTCAATTCCTGACTTGAAACTATACTACAAAGCTACAGTGATAAAATCAGCATGGTACTGGCAAAGAAATAGGCCTGAGGATGAATGAAACAAATTAAAATATGTGAATACTATTACAAAGAGATTCAGCCACCTTATATTTGACAAATTGCCTTAACATGTTCACTGGAAGGATAGCCTCTTTAATAAATGATGTTGGAAAAATTGGCTCTCCACATGCAGAAGACTGAAACTAGACCCATGCCTATTACCATGCAATAGACTGAAGTCAGAATGGATCAAAGATCTAAATATTAAAACAGAAACACTAAATCTACTGGAAGACTATGTAGGTAAAGTCTTGGATACATAGAGGTAGGAAGAGAATTCATGAAAAAAATGCAAACTGCATGGGAAACACTTCAAAGATTCAACAACTGAGATCCCATATTATTGAAAAATTTTTGATCTTCAAAAGAAATCACCAATAGAGTGAAAAGAAAACACACAGAATGGCAAAGAATTATAGCCAGCAACCCCTCAGGCAAAGGACTTATATCCAGAACATATATAAAGAATTGCAAAACTTCAAGCCCCCCAAATTCAAAGGCCCTCTCCAAAAATGGCCACCTGAGATAAACATACATTTCTCAGATGAAGATATACAAATGGGAAATAAATACATGAAGAAATGTTCACCATCACTGGTTGTTCAAGAAATGCAAATTAAAACAACATTGAGGGTCCATTTCACTCCAGAAAAAATGACTGCCATCAAGAAATCAAATGGTATCAAATGTTGGTGAGGCTGCAGGGAAAAAGTAACACTTCTCCATTGTTGTTGGGAGTGTGGACTGGTGCAGCCACTGTGGAAATCACAATGGAGATTTCTCAGAAAACTAGGATTGGATGTTCCACTCAATCCAGCTATTTCCCCCTTGGCTATTTTCCCAGAAAAACTGAAAATTTCATGTAACAATGCCATATGTGTACCCATGTTCATAGCACCACAATTTGTAGTAGCTGAATCTTGGAAACAACCAAAATGTCCGTCACCCACAGAGTGGATGAAAAATATGTGGTAGTTTTATACAGTGGAATATTACTCAGCTACAAAAAGGATGATCTTGAGGCCTTTATAAATAAATGGAAGCAACTTGAGACTATCCTCATAAGTGAAATATATAAGAATCATTTTTAAAAAAACACATTGTGTCTCTAGTGTAAAAATAATAAGAACTGTAGGAGTTATAAAACCCAAAATTTATAATTGCTATTGTAAATAAAAGAGGGAAAGGAAGTGCTCTAAATGATATAACTGCATGTATGTTTAAGTGTGTAAGATAGATAACCATGTTACTAAGTTTTATTGCATCGTTAAATAGAACTGTTTGCACTCTCACTGTTTCAATGTCCACTTTTTATTTTTTAATTTTGTAATTTGAATAACTATTTCTAAGATGACAATATGTAATTTATCAACTAGTGATTTCTCAGTGTTTATTTTTTTGAAATTCTGTGTTATTTCTTCTCTTTTGTCTGTTTTCCTTTTTTTCTCTTTAAATAAAATTTTAAATTTTTTTTAAAAAGATCAAGACATGATATATATATATATATATATATATATATATATATATATATATATATATATATGCATTCCCCACAAGGAAGTTACTTACTATGTCTTATAAACATTTTGCTATAAATTAAAAACTGGTGGTCAACCTAACATGAGCTGAATTAAATCAGCAAGGTGCTGAGCATAGATGGATAGATGGCCCAGTTTAGGAAATTTGCCAGCATAAATACAGACATGGAGAAGAGAGAGGTGTTGTGAGTTTCTCTCAGTGTTGCTGTTTTTAGCCATGGTTTCTCCTGAAGGAGCTCCTCATGACTAGCTTCCCCAGTGTGAGTTCCACCATTGCCATTGGAGGAGCTCAGGGCCTTGTTGGTGAGAGTGGTTGTTTTTTGCTTTGAAGGAGCTCTGGTCCTTACATCAAGCATGGCTTCCTGGCTCCTGAGAGGAAGGTGAGTGCTGTTTAATCTCCAGGAGAAACTTGTCATGTTGGCTTTCTGCCATGTACTCAGATGTTCTTATTGTTGGAGGACCTTGGGACCTCTGTGTCACTGAGGATGGCTGTGGTGCTTTTCAGGGCAGCCCTGATCTTTGTTATGAGCATGACTTCTCAGCTCCAGTGTAAAACCTTCAACCTAACAGCACAGCTCCTTCACACCCCTGGCATAGACTTTCTAGCTTCCACCACTGACCTTTGGGCCTTTCCAGTGCAGATCTGTAAAAGAGACTGGTGTGAGTCCTTCTCATGGGCTCTAGACCTCCAGTTGGGCTCATGGAAGGCATTGTCATGGGTTCTAAGTTTTCATCTGGACTCATGCAGAACATTGCTGTGGGATCCAGGCCCTTGGCTGAATATTCTGGGTCTTTAGTGTTGTGGACAGATTTCCTGCACTTTCTTGTGTTTATCTCTGGGTGATCATCATAAAATAATATTATAAATTCTGTGTCTCAGTTCTAATTGTTCTCACAACCCTTGACTACAACGCATTTACTAACAAAAAATACTTCTGACAGAAAAAAACAAGCAATTCAATTCTTTTTCCTATAATCAATATTGGGCACTATCACTATGTAATTCCAGCATATTTTTGTCATCCAAATAATGAAATTCTGTACCTATTAAGTTGTCACATTACACTCTTCGTTCTCCCTGGTTGCTGAAAACTATAAATATACTGTCAGAGGGATCTGTGCATTGTGAACATTTCATATAAATGGAATCATACAATGTTTGGTGTTTTATGTCTAGCTTCTTTCACCTCACATGATGTTTTCTAGAATTGTTATGTCATGTTTATTGATATTTCACTTTTTAAAAAATGTAAAACTAGATCCTTTGCATCTGAGTAATATTCCATTGTGCATATGCATCATATTTTTGTTTATGCATTCATTCAGTGATGAACTCTGGGGTTGTCTCCATGTTTCAGCTATTGTGAGTGTGCTGCTATGAACATGCAATGTATTTCAAGGTATATTTGTGCACTTATTTTCATTTCTTTCTATATATACACAGAAGTGGAACTGTTGGATTATATAATTGTATGTTAAACTTCTTGAGGAGCTGATGAATTGTTTTTCACTATGTTATACCATTTTATATTTTCAACAGCAATATTCACAGGCTACCATTTCTCCCATTCATTTGAACCCCTGTTGCTTGTCTTTTAAATAATATATAAGTAGCCAACAGTTATGAAGTGACAATTCATTATGGTTCTCATACTCTGGATTCTTATACTCTGACTTGCAATAAGTGATCAAGGTTTTTGAGGAAAATAAAGATGCATGCATGAAAGTATGCACATGTATTTTTGTTATGGATTAAAAACTGGTGGTCAAATTAATGCCAGCTGGATTACATCTCCATGCTGCTGAGTGTAGATGTTGCCAGCATAAATGGAGATGTGGAGAAGGAGAAGGAAGGGGCATTAATGCATTGAGGTTGCTGTTTGAGGCATTGTGGGTTCTCCTACATGTTGCTGTTTGAGCTGTTAGTTTCTCCTGGAGAAGCTCTGGTCCTCACATCAAGCATTGCTTCCTCAATCTGGAGAGGAGGAAGACATATGCTGCTTGGTCTCCAGGACGGAATCATCATACTGGCTTCCTGGCATTTACTCGACTGTGCTTGTCATTGGAGGAGCTCAGGGCCTCTGTGTCGCTGAGGATGGCTGTGGTGCTTTTCAGGACAGCCATGGTCTTTGTTGTGAGTGTGCCTTCTCGGCTCCAGCACAGGACCCTCAAACTACCTGCACAGCTACTTCACCCTGCTAGCATAGATTTCCTAGTTTCCACCTCTGACCTTTGGGCATTCCCAGCATGGATCCATAAAAGAGACTGGCCTGAGTCCTTCTTGTGGGCTCTATACCTCAGTTGGACTCATAGGAGGCAATGTCATGAGCTCTAGGTTTTCATCTGGACTCATGTGGGACATTGCTATGGGATTCAGGCCTTTGACTAAATATTCTGTCTTTAGTGTTGTGGATAGATTTCCTGAATTAACTTGGGTTAACTCTGGGTGACCATCATCATAATATTATAAACTCCATGTCCTGATTCTAATTGTTCTGTGCACAATCCCTGACTACAATTTTCATGTTTTTATAAATATTCATGTCATGTATCTGTCACTGTGTTTACATATATGTGCCTATGTGTATGTATGCATTTGTGCATGCATATTGATGCTTCTGTTCACAAGTGTCTGTGAGAAACTGCAAACATGTGTGCTGGAGAGACTGTGTCTGTGCATGTGTATGTGTATGATGTATAGTTTCTAAGAAGAAATCAGTCTTTTATTAGTTCTACAATGACAAGAGAATTGCAAGGCTAAATTACAGGATGATTTTTAAAAAAATAATTAAGTACTATGTGCAAATTCAGCAAGCTTTAAATGTAGTTATTGTGTCAGCTACATGTATGTTAGTAAAAAACCTAGTATGTTCTCCAACTGGGCATTTCACTTACAAAACTGAATAAGGAGGCTTATTTGAACCAGTGTCTTCAAATGGTATAGTTCCAAAACTCCTGTAGATTTTTCAAATAAAATACAAGAGAAGCTGGAGGGAGCTACAAAATTTTCATTGGCAATTATGGCCCATTACTTAATACTTATTCTTAGCACTCTTTGAGAAAAAGAATGCTTCAAAAATATTTCATTTGTTTCTGGATCAAATTAATTGATAAGAACAATTGATCATTTTGTTTTTAAAGCAATGTCTTAGGTTTCTAATGCCACTCTAATATGGGTATCTAATAATTCTAAACTGCTTTCAATCCAGGGAGCCAAGAACCTTTCAGGGGTCCAGGAACATGTGAGGTGAGTCCCACTGCTATGGTGCTGGCCCAGGGAGAATTTGAGAACAGTGCTCCCAGTGGTTGTTTGGGCCCAGTTCCCTAGGACACTGGACTGGGCTCCAGACGTTTCCAAAGCCTCAGTGTACCATGCCCAGAGGCCTTCTTTCAGTACAGGAAGCTGAGGCTGCACAGGGGAACTTTGAGTCCACTGGCACTAGCCTGGGGAACAGTTTGAGACCATCATTCCCAGCAGCTGATTTCCCAACCAGCTCCCTAGGACACTGGACTGGGCTCCAGACATTTCACATGCCTCAGTGCACAACAAGCTGCCTTCTTTCAGGCTGAGAGGCTGGGGCCAGGCAGGAGGACTTTCAGCCCACTGACACTGGCATGGGAAGAGTTTGAGACCATGACTTCCAGTGGTTTAGTTCCTGCCCACCTCCCTAGGACATTGGACTTGGCTTGGGAGGTTCTGCAGGCCTGACTGGGCCAAGCTCAGTGACCTAAATTCAGTCACAGGAGCTGATGGCACAGAAGGTGATTTCCAACACACCCAGGGGAAGCTTTGGAACACTACTAGAAGCAAGGAAATATAGGAAAATGACAATATGAAAGACCAAAAGGCAGTCTCAAACCTCCAGCCCATCCCAAGAAAGCCTAGGAGCCATTTACATAGAAGAAAATAGAAGCCATATACCTGAAATTACTGAAATGATATCAACTGACATAAAGAAGCAACTTGGGGAAGCTACAGAGAAACTCAAATCATAAATAATCTCCAAGGCAAAAGAAGAAATGATAAAAGTAGTGAAAGAAATACTGAATGCATCTAATGAAGACACAGTTAAAAAATTAGAGGAACAAACCAGACAGATAGAATCCCTGAATGAACACAATAAGAAAGAAACAGAATGCATGAAGCAGATTCAAAGAGATATACAGGAAATCAAAAATTCCATTGAAAGTTACCATAACTGCCTCAATGAAAGGGAAGATACAATTACAGACTTTGAAGATAAGATTGCAGCTAGTGAACAGGAAAGGAAAGATCTTTAAAAAATAACAAGGAATCAGGAAATAACAATTCAACAGCTGCAAGATGATGCAAAGAAAAACAACATAAGATTAATAGGGATAAATGAAAAAGAAGGGGACAGCCAAAGTGATATCAAGAGGATATTTACAAAAGTAATAGCTAAAAATTTCCCAAGCATGAGAATGGAAACTGACATACACATAAGTGAAGCATATAGAACTCCAAATAGCCAAAGGAAAACTACACCCAGACATATAATATTCACCATCCTAGAAATCTAACATAAGAACAGAATACTAAAAGCTGTTAGAAAAACAAATCACTTATAAAGGAAAACCTATCAGAATCACAGCAGACATCTCAAAACAAACAATGAAGTCAAGAATAGCATGGAGTGAAGTGTTGCAGATCCTAAAGGAAAACAACTTCTAACCCCAACAGATGTATCCTGCAAAACTGTCCTCAAAATGGATGGAGAAATAAGATATGCCCATGACAAAAAACAGTTGAAGAACTTCATGGTCACCAAACCAACCCTACAAAAATACTGAAAGACATTCGAGACAGACATAGGAAAAAATCACTAAGCAAGGCAGACAATTAAACAGAATGGAAAGGTAAAGACACAACATCAGAAAGATAACATGTCAACAATAAACCAATATATCACAGTTATAACCATTAATGTAAATGGCCTCAACTCACAAATCAAAAGAAACAGACTGGCAGAATGGATCAAGAAACAACATCCAACCATATGCTGTCAACAAGAAACCCATCTAACCCAAATGGAAACTCAAAGACTGAAAGTCAAAGGTTGGAAAACTATACTTCATGCAACAGGAAACAAAAAAAAGTGGGGGTAGCTATTCTGTTTTTAGACAATGTGGACTTCAAACCAAGAATGATCTGAAAAGATAAAGAAGGTTGCTATATAATAGTTAGGGGAAAACTTCAAGAGGAAGTGATAACAATCTTAAATACATATGCACCAAATTTGAGAGCACCAAGCTATACAAAGCAAGTATTAACAGAAATGAAAAATCAAATAAGCAATAACACAATTATAGCAGGTGACCTTAACACACCATTGACACAAAGGGACAGATCATCTAGACAGAAAATCATCAAAGAAATGACAGAAATGAATCACACCTGTGAGAAAATGGACTTGATAGATGTATACAGAGTGTTCCATCCAACAACATCAGAATATACATTCTTCTCAGTGCTACATGGGACATTCTCTAAAATAGACCATATACTAGCCCACAGAACATATTTAAGTAAATGCAAAACAACTGAAATTATTCCATGTGTATTATCGGATCATAGCACCATGAAAATAGAAACTAATGATACAAGCAACTGCAAAAACTCCACAAACACATGGAAACTGAATAATACATTCTTGAGCAATCAGTGAGTCACAAAGAAAATTAAAGAAGAAATTAAACAATATCTACAAGCAAATGAAAATACAAATACTACTTACTGGAATTTGTGGGATGCAATAAAAGCAGTCCTCAGAGGAAAATTTATTGCACTGAGTTCTCGCATCAGGAAAACAGAACAAACACAAATAAACAACTTGACACTACAACTCAACATATAGAAAAAGAAGAGCAAGCCAAGCCAAAAGCCATAAGAAGGGAGGAAATTATAAAGATCAGAGCAGAAATCAATGCAATAGAGACTAAGAAAACAATAGAAAGAATCAATGAATCAAAGAGTTGGTTCTTTGAAAGAATACATAAAATTTATAAGCCTCTAGCCAACCTTATTTTAAAAAGAACAGAAAAAACTCAAATTCGTGCAATAAGGAATGAAAAAGGTGAAATCACTATAGACTCTTTGGAAATACACAAAATCAGCAACACCTACTTCTAAAACCTCTACTATCATAGGTTTGATATCACAGAAGAAATGGACAGATTCCTAGAAAAATATTTACTACCATCACTGAATCAGGAAGATGTAAAACTGCTGAATAACCCAATTTCTATTAATGAAATTGAAAACATAATTAAGTCCTTGCCAAAAAGAAGAGGCCAGACCCAGATGGATTCATTGAGGAATTCTACAAGAAATACAAAGAAGACTTAATTCCAACACTCCTCAAGCTCTTTAATGCAATTGAAAGGGAAGCAACTCTTCCTAATTTATTCCTGGAAGCCAATATTACTCTAGTACTAAAACCTGAGAAAGACCCAACTAAAAAAGAGAACTATAGGCCAATCTCCCTAATTAATATAGATGCAAAAATTCTCAATAAAATATTGGCAAACAGGATGCAGCAAATTATCAAGAAGATTATATACCATGACCAAGTGGGATTCATCCTAGGAATGAAGGGATAGTTCAATGCACATAAATCAATAAATGTAATCCACCATATCAATAGAGTCAAAAGTAAGAACCACATGATCATCTCTATAGATGCAGAAAAAGCTTTTGATAAGGTTTAACACTCATTCATGACAAGAACCTTACAGATAATTGGAATAGATGGTCTTTACCTCAATATGATAAAGGCCATCTATGACAAACCAATAGCTATCATCATATGAAATGGACAAAAACTGAAAGCCTTTACCTTAAAATCAGGTGCAAGACAAGAATGTCCCTTATCACTGCTCCTACTCAACATAGTACTGGAAAAACTAGCGAGAGCAATTAGACAAGAGAGAGAAATAAAAGTAGTAAAGCTAGGAAAAGAGGAAGTTAAATTATCATTATTTCCAGATGACAGGATACTTTACATAGAAGACCCCAAAACTCCATTGAAAAACTCCTACATATAATAAATAAATTCAGCAATGTAGCTGGATACCACCTGAATACTCAAAAATCAATAGCATTCCTATACACTAACAACAAAAATACTGAGAGAGAAATTATAGAAGACACACCCTTTACACTAGCATCCAAAAAAATGAAATACTTAGGAATTAATCTCACAAAAGAAGTAAAAGAGCTATACAGGGTAAATTATAATAACCTGAAAAAAGAAATCCAGAGGACCTCCAAAAATGGAAACACATCCCTTGTTCATGGATAGGAAGAATAAATATTGTGAAAATGGCCATTCTCCCAAAATTGTTATATGGATTCAATGCAATCCCAATGAAACTACCACTAATATACCTCATAGATCAAGAAAAATCACTCATAAAATTCATCTGGAACCAGAAGAGACCTAGAATAGCAAAGGCACTTCTAAGCCACAAGGGCAAGGCA
>PVJX010043665.1:0-13559 GCA_004027295.1 Dolichotis patagonum
TTGTAGGTGGCTGGAGTTCTGTATGCTTCATACCTCTGCGTATCATTTCTTTTTTCTATGCTTGGGAAATTTTCTTTAATAATTTCTGTGAATAGCCTTTGTAATTCCTCTGATTTGATTCCTGCTTCTTCATTCACATACTTTATTCTTAAGTTATAGATCCTCTTGTCATCTTCCAGTCTTTGTATCTTTACTGCCTACTCCCTTGTTATTTTTAAGAGATCTTCCCTTTTATGACCCCACATTGCAAGCCTGTGTTCAATTTTTGATAGTCTATCTTTGGTTTCTTTCAAGCAGTTTTGCCAGCTTTCTATGGAGTCTTTAGTTTCCTGATAATCTCTTTGAATCTGTTTCATGAATTGTAGATTTTTCCTGAATTCTTCATTAAATTTTTCTCTCCATTTGTGTTCCTCTGTTCTTCTGTCTGTGTCTTCTTGAGAGGTGCCCAGCCCTTCTTTTATTAATCTACTTATCTCTTGTTTAATTTGAATTAATATTTCAGTTTTGGTCCCGCTTGCGAGGTCTTGAATATATCTCTTTATGTCCGCTAATGCTGTGTTTGATGTTGCATTTTTGCTGCCCTCAATCTCTTTTGTATTTATCTCTCCTGGACCAATGTTCTCAGGGTTGGGGGCTGGGAGTGTTTTCTTATTTCTCCCTTTCGTCATGTTTTTGGTTCCTTCCATACAAGTGTACAGTGTAATTCCCAGACCCTTTTCTTGTTGGTTATGGCTCCTCTAGAGGGCACAGGCTAGGAGCTTTAGCCCTCTTCAATAGGTTATCAGAGATTAGAGTTCACCCACGGGCAGTGTGCGCTAGCTCCTCCCTTTTGGGCTAGTCAACCTTTGCAGGCCTTCACTGCGTCAGTGTGCACTGATCTCAGGGAAGTAACTGGGTCCCTGCCAGGGGTGCGGCCCAGTCCAAGCAGATTCCACCAATCTGCTCGGCGAGGGGACTAACCAACTGAAGCCACTTCCTTATGGAGTTAGGGCTGTCCTGCCCAAATCCAACATGTCATCCAGTCGGTTTCCCCTTTCCTGTGCAAGGGTGTTATTCCCATCACTCACCGTGTCCCAGAGAACTGCTGGGCTCCCTGACCTCTGACTTCAGCATGACTGCGGTGGGAATTCAGGGTGCCTCTGGGTGTGTCGTGTGCAGAGCCGGTCCTGGCGAGCTGCACGCAGGGCTGTTCAGCTCCGCGCTCCGGCGGCTCATACCGTTCACTTCGGCTCGGACAGGAATTCAGGTCGGGCAGGAATTCAGGGGGTTGGAGGAGGGTGCCATGCTCGCTGATCTTATCTTCACTAATAGTAGCCCCAGGACCTCATATTCGAGCGGATTTTTTTTGTACTTTAGTTTCTTCGTGGGTTGTGAGAGTCTATCTCTCTCTGTTTGGGTCTCTCCAGGGTGTTTTATTCTGGCATTTGAGCTGTTTGTCTCAGAGAGGGTCTCTCTCCTGCTACCTACCAGTCCGCCATCTTCTTACTGCTACTTTCTCTTAGTTCATTGAAAAGAAAGGTTTGTACTAATATTATTTGGACAAGATATTGTGTCTAAATCTTGTATACTGAATAACAGAGACAACAATACTCAATGTACTAATTATTGTAACTCTCTACTAACCTATTTTGAACTCTGCTTATTATTTCTGTTTTCTCTGTTTGAAATAAAAAAATCATTTTGAAACTTGAAAGTACTACCTTATTTTTTTCTCAATTTATTTTAAATGTTAAGGTCATAGGTCTAATAGATAAGCATCTTGGAATGGACATCAAAATTCCCCCCATGCCAAAGTGGCAATTTCCTTGGGACCAACAAGACTGCAAAACCAGTCCCAAGATAGTATTCAAGATGCCTGTGACCCGAGCAGGAACACTAGCTATGCAAATTCCCTTGACCCTTGCCTTTGTTTCTTCCATATAAAATCCAAATGCTATTGGTAAAGTCTTGAAGACATATCTAAGGTCATGAGACTTCTATAGTCTCTCTGGTGCAGCCACACCATGAAGAAATGCTGTGGCAGCTTTCATGCAAGTCGTTTCTTGTGAGTCCATTGGAGTGAGTGGCTAGGCCTGGTCAGACCTTCAGCTAATTCTCCAGAAACACATACAAATTGGTTCAGGAGATCAGTGTAAGCCACCTCAAAATACACCTCTTTGGCATAGAGTTTACTTTGAATAGTATTTTGAGAAACTATAGATGCTGTAGAGGCTCAGAAAACACATAAATTATATCTACCTTTAAAGGAAATTTATATCTATGAAGGAAGTCACCATTTGCATAGGTCTGACTCTCTTTTTACCAGAATGAGGAGACTCTTATTGATGGAGAAAGCACTGTTTTAAATTTGGAAAACAAACTTTATCCTTCTTTTCTATGCTTTTCCTATCCTCCAATTATTATTGGTCTCTTCAGTACTTTTCTTTCCTTCTTTTTTCCAGAAGATAATGACTTCAGCAATCTCTTAGAAATTTATTAATTTCTCTGAGTATCTCCCATTTGTACATGAGGTATGTGTCATTAAATTTCTGGGTTTTTCTCCTAGTTAATCTGTCTTCTGTTACAGGAGTCCTTCCTAATTAAGAAATGTGAAATATAAAGTTATTTTTCCTCCCCAACATTTAAAAAATAAGATTTAAATTTCTTCCCCAGCATTACTCGGAGGAGAGGATGCTGTGATTCTCTCGATTAATGTTGAGTACCAAAATGCTGTATTTCTGTAATGGCTGTAGTCTGACAAGCTTTTTTGGTTTGAAGAAAACAGTTTTTGGAAACACAGTGCCATATGTTCCAATCTGAAGTTCATTAAGCAACGACTGATCTGTAATTTGATGTCCCAGATGGACCTTCCCTCAGGAAGTAAAAGTCCTGTGCAAATGGTCCCCTTTCAGATAAAGTTCCCAATGTATGGAAGAGCATATGGGAGTTCAGCTTTGAGGCAGTGTACTGGGAGCTTATTATCATGTACCAAATTCTTATCCCAGAGAAAACTGAAGACTTGTAGAAGGAATGGTTAATAAGGTAATAATTTATTGGGAAATTTGAATAGTTATCCACAAATATTTCATCTACATTCTTCATTTTGCAGAAGCTAATAGAAATCAATAAGCTAACTAATGTTAAATAGTTTATGAGTATACAGGATGGGACTATTCAAACTAGAATTTAGTTCAATAATTTGCAGTGTCATCATACATAATATGCATTTGAAATTTGCATAATCAATATTTCACTTTTGCCTTATGCAGGGTCACCTGTTTAAGTACACAGTGATATGCTTCTTGACTTTTAGAATTTTAAATCATTGGGCTTAGTGAAATCCCCAAGACATCTCTAAAAACTTGTGGAAAGGCATATCAATGCAGGCATTTGAGTGTTTTTGAATACTAAAAACCAAAACCAATACAGGTAAATGATGAGCATAATTTAAAAGGAATGTCTTAACAGCTGGTTGAATAAATCAACCCAAGTTGGAGCTTACCTTTCCCTTGTCTCTGGAAATTTTCTTCCTGGAAGTGAGGGACTCCTTGGGGGAAAGTGGATAACAGGTTGTCACTTCTAGAAACTAAATGCTGCTTCTCTATTCGTATGTGTCATACGGAACTGACAACTAAATCTTTGAATGTGGTGTTATGTCCAGACAGCTGTGACTTGGCCATCTCATGTCAGGGTAGGTATAGGCAATTTCTGTGAAGAAATTTCTACCCCAGAATTACACACCAGTCTCTGAAATGAGATTTCATGAAGTTGCACCACAAATTTGGTTCATATTTTTATTGTGGGGACACAGAATTTCCACTGTTTGCAATCAGCCTCAGGCCAGTACTTCCCTATGGCTAGGCAGGCACATTTCCCAATTTGCTTGGGAACAAGATAAAATCTTACCTGGGAATAAACTAGGCAAGAGCTTTACTACTGTGCTATACCACCAGGCTTTATTTTCCTTTTGACAGCTTTTATTGATTACTCAGCTTTTGGAATCATCCTGAAGTACTGCAAAGAAAAAAATCAACTGGAAGTCCATGGGGATGATACAGACTCTCTTGAGATCCTCTGGATCTTCTGAGTTGCAGTATATGGTCTACAGCAGAAGAGATCCTGGAGTAGAAAGAGACCTTTTACTGTATTCAGAGCAGCAGTGCACAGCACCGAGAGAGTCATCACGTCCTTCGCATGACGGGAAAATTTGAGCAGTTAGCTGTGTCCCTTAGATTCATGCCTTCTCCTGTGGATGCCCTTTTCTGGCCACAAGTATTTGAGGGAAATGAATAATGAGAGATTCCAGGCAGAGTGACTGGGGAAATCAGTGGAGATTGATGTGTGCTGCTTGCTGGAGATGTTAACAGAAACGACAGGTTGTGATTTATTGAAATGATCAGTGGAAAAGCTTCTGGATGGTACTTTTATGTTTTAATTATTATTTTTATAGTTAATGTTCATATCCCATATTTACTGAATGAAAACTCTGCATAAGGTTAGGTAAATTCTACATCTAATGCTCAATAATAGATTTGCTAAAAATTTCTAATGTATTCTAAGGGAATGAGAGTAGTATAATGAACTCCACATACCATCTAATCTTCCTCCATTAATTACATAATTTTCAGGTTGCAGCCAATTTTATTTGACCTTTACCTAGTATCTGTCCTTGCTCAAATTGTTTTCAAGCAAATCCCTGAGATATCTATCCTTAAATTTAAAAATAGTTCTTTCTTCAAAAAATTAACTTTAATAGCATTGCCATAACAAAATGTTACTATTCTTGTTAGATGATACTAATTCTTTAGTATCATCTAATGACCAACCCATGTTTAAATTTTTATAGTTCATTAATAACTGTCCCTAGAGTTCATGTGTTTGACTCAAGATATACATGAGGCTTAACATTGTACTAAGTTGAAATGAGCCTTTTAGTCTGTGACATTTCTTAATCTCTCTCTTTCTTTATGCCTTTTTGTTGTTGTTGCTGTTAATGAACAGTTTTGCTTTAAACTAAAATATTTTCATTTAAGTTTATACATCAGTGTTTTCACTATTGACTCATTGAAAACATGATTCTATGTGGAAGCACTTACGTTATTATCTGTCCCCTGACCTAACTCTCCTGCATGATCTATAAGGGATGAACAATTTACTGTTTTTACACCATATAAGTACCTCAATAATCACTGAGTTGGTTGTGAGCATTTTTAATGTAACTCTTCCTTATTTTTTATTAGTCCCACTTTAGCTGAGTTTTGTGGTTTCAGTTACTGTCTCAGATTTCTATTACTGTAACAAAATACCTCAGATAAATTAACTCATAAAGACAAAAGGTTTATTTTGGCTCACAGTTTTGGAGGTTTTAGCTCATGATCATTAGCTTTGTTACTTTGGGCCTGGGGCAAGGTAGCACATCTTTGTGAAAGTGCTTGGTGGGTTAAATGCTTTATGACCAGAATGCAAAAGATGAAGAGGGAAGGGTCTCACAATCTGCTTTGAGGGCACAGCTCCAGTGATCTAAAGATCTTCTAGTAGGCCCTACTACTTAAAGTTCTAACACCTCCATATAACAACAGCATGGACACCAAACATATGGCAGATAGAATTTTAGGGGACATTTAAGCTTTAAGCTATAGCATTTATCTTCTGGTCTCCAAAACTTCATGTTCATCTCACAATTGCATACTGCATTTACTCCATCCTTAAAGTCTCAAATTCTTAACTATCGCATATTGCTAAGATGAGTCTAAAGTCTTCTCCAAGATTTAAGGCAAATTTAGGCATATTCCTGTAAAAAGTTAAAAAGAACATTCTATATATTGAAAATTCAGTGATAAATAGGATAAGTGGACCCATTCCAAAATGGAGGAATAAAAGAATAAGAAGGAAAGATTAGAGCAAAGCAACATCAAAACCCAGCAGGGCAATTATTAAACCCTAAATCTCCACATCCACCATTTGGGACACACAATGGAAGAATGAGGACTCCCAGGGACTTGAGAAGAACACTCATATTATAATATTCATGATAGCATACTTGGCCTCTTCCTTAGGAAGGTTTTTCATGCTGTTGGAAACTTGTCTTGGTTAGTGTTCCACTCTGTTGGAAGTCTCTACTGCAGCTCTGACTTCACTCTCATGGCTCTTTGTTGTGAGCTACTTTTGGGAACTCTGGCCTTGAACTCTGGCATGCCTGACCTCCCAGGATTGCTTTTAAATCTCCATGAAAGCCTTTGAGAATTCATGAACTTTTACATTCTGCATTCCTGAAAACCAGCAGGTGGGTAATACCAAAGTCTGCTGCCAGTATGAGCTGTACATGTGACCATTAGGACAATAGCTGCAGTGGCCTGTGAGTGTCTTGATAGCTAACTACAGTACAGGGAAACATATACTAAATAAATGATTCCTTAGGCAGTTTTGAGCATGCAGGGACACCAGTACTCACTTCTGAAATGTTTCAGTCATTGAACACCTTTGAAATGAATTTGTAATTCTGTATCTTTGAGCCAGGGGTAAATAAGATGCCTTTATAGATTCCTGAAATGCCTTACAGCATCCTTTCAATTGTCTCAATACAAACACTGGGTTTCTTTTAAATCACTTCCATCAACCACATCCTCCTTGTCCAAAATTCATGAATGCTCTCTTTCAGGTCCAATTGCACATTTTTCAAATCTTTTCATTTTTCTGCTTTTTGCTTCTGGTTCTCACTGTAAATTTTGCTAAAAGCAGTCAATAATTCCCATGTTATTTCCTGAATGCTTTGTTGCCTTAAAATCTCCTCCAGCAGATAAACTAGTCTATTGCTTTTGAGCTAACTTTCCACAAAGTATTGGAGCACAGTTAAAAATGTAATAAAATTCTTTGCTACAGTGCAACAAAGCTAGTCTCTAGTCTAATTACCAGTTGAGTTCTTATTTTATCTGAAACTTTACCAGCCTGGCCTTTACTATCCCCATTTCTCCCAGCATCCTGGACTTCTGAGTACCTACCAGAGTGCATATTATACTGTTTACAGAATTCTAGGCTTTCTCTATTTCACTCTTCCAACATTTCCAAACTTTAGCAAAGTCAGAAGGTTCCTCTACCCAGTCATAAATATTATATGTAATATATAATTTTCTATATTAGTCAGCTTACTTTTTTCTTTTTATTCTCTGAGACAAGGTCTTGTGACATAGTTCAATCTAGACTTGAATTCACTGGGTAGCCTAGGCTGGCCTCAAACTTGCAGTGATTCTCCTGCCTCAGTCTCTGAGTACTGAAATTACATTCCTGTGCCACCATGCTGGCTATCCCAGCTTTCTGTCACTGTAATAAAATACTTGAGATAATTATAAAGAACAAACCATTTTTTGGGCCCACAGTTTTGGACATTTACAAGCCATGTTTGTTTTTTTTTTTTTTTGTTACATTGGATCTATGATGAGTCAAGACATCACTGTAGGATCATCTGATGGAGCAAAATTGCTCACATTAAGACCAACATATAAAAGAGAAAGAGGAAGGGATGAGGGTCCCATAAGCTGCATTCCAGAGCATGTTCTCTCACTAGACCTCACTTCTGAAAGGTTCCATAATTTTCCAGTAACGCCACCTGAAAACCAAACTTTTAACACATGCACATTTTGGAGGAGATTGAAATGATAGCACCTGTGGTCAGCTATGGTTTGAAAATATTAAAAAGACAATTCTGAGGAAAAAAAGTCATGCATTTTATTTTATTTTTTATATATTTTGGTACTGGGTATCAAACTCATGATCTTGCACTTGCCAGGCAGGTGTTGAACCCATGCATTTTAAATTGTACACTATTCTAAGCATACTTCTCTGCCCTCCTGAATGTAAAATCATCACTTTTTCCAATATACAATGCTGTATACACTACCCAAATGTTATTCAGTAACTACATGATCAGACAAACTGGTCAGGTATCACAGTGCTTGTGATAAGTAAACCTTATTTTACTTACTAATCTCCCCAAAGCATGAGAGTAGCAATGCTAGTAATTCAGATATGCCAAATAGTAGTCATAAAGCATTTCCTTTCAGCTAAAAAAGATTAATGTTCTCAAAGAGAGAAAGAAAAAAAAAAGAAGACAGTATACACTGAGATTGCTAAGATCCATGGTAAACACAAATCTATCATTGAAATTGCGAAGAGGGAAAAGTAGTTCACACTAGTGTTGCTGTCATTCCTCAAAATGCAGAAGTTACAGCCACAGTGTGTGATAAGTGCTTGGTCATTCACCTCACTTTATTTTATCATGTAAGCATCGTATCACCTCACATCAACACAGGAAGAAGAGGGAGTGCAGCATGTTAAGGTATTTTGGAAGACAGGCGGAGACAGAGAGAGAGAGAGAGACAGAGACAGATGCAGAAAGAAAGGGACTATATTCACACACTGTCAAAATTGTTCAATGTTATTATTGTTATTGTTAATTACTTACCAAAATTAATTCATAAATGAAACTGTTGTATGTCTGGTAAAAATATAGTCAGATTTGGTGCTGTCTATGGCTGTAAACATCTGCTGGGAGCATTGGAAACTAACTCATAATAAGGGAGAACTTCTGTATTTTGGTTTATAGTTACTGATCTGATCTATTAGTAAATCAAAGCAGTTTCCCACTGTTCTGATGCAAGGAATGTGTGGGTTTGTGGGCAGCCTTGATCTGGACTTGAAATGTGGTGACACTTGTGGGGTGTGCCCCATGGGTAAGGGTTTTATGTTCTCACCTCAGTTCCCTCAGCCCTCAAGTCAGTGTGATTCCATCCAGCATCTTAGTGTGTTGTTGGCTGGGTCACATGAGGCAACCTCTGAAGTTTGTTAGTCAGTGCTGCACACACTGAACACTCAGTGAATGTGAACTGCAGTGACTGCTATTGTGCTCCAAACTCAGTCATTTTTGTGTGTTTTGATTGCTTAGACTTTTAAAAAAATATGGCTTTAGATTTAGAGAATAGAGCAGAGGTTACAGTTCTACATACCCACCCTTCTTTGTACTTCCATCCCCCTCCACAATTTCTCCTGTTATTAAAACTTGCATTGCTATAGTACATTTATTGCACAACCAATGAACCAATAGCAATACATTATCATTATCTCTAGTCCGTCATTTGCATTAGTGTTCACACTTTGTGTTGTACAGTTCTGTGGGTTTTGACAAATGCACAATAACAGGTACGCACTGAAAATGTTCACAATATGCGGCCCCCAAACATACTGGTTTGGCATGAGGATTATTATGAGCTGAAAGCAATTCAGAATCATGAGACTCAGGAATAATTCTTCCCTCTCCTTTGTGCCTAAAAACACTGCCATTTATAAATTGAGTGTTCCCCTCTCTGAAACCAAGAAGAGGAGAGTGATCCTTGAGTCTTACCACTGAAAGGACTTAAGTCTGCATAACAAATCTCAGTTTCTTACAATTTATAAATATTAGGAGCCCCAATTCTTCTCTTCTTTTAGTCATTTTCACCCTTTGTTAAAATGATATATGTGCCCCTGGGTCTAACCACCCTTTCGAGTTTGCACTTGTTTCCTGTGAAGGCCTTCTCACATAAAATTGAAAATACACTTTATAGGCCTCCTCTACTGTTAATCTGTTGTCAGTTTATTTCTCAGGCTCTATCCACAAAACCTAAGAGGATGGAAGAAAAGTGTCTTCCCCTATACCACCATTACAGTTTCATACAGAACAAATTCAACCATTTTAAAAATCCCTGGTGCATCTATTCCTCCTTCTATTTATCCCTCTAAACCCCAGGCAGCTACAGCCTCCATGGATTTGTCTTTTCCAAAATGCCATGTGGTTGTAATCATATGGTACCTACCCTTTTCAGATTGTTCTCTTTTACTTAACTATATGGCTTTCTTCTTCTTTCAACATTTATTCATTTATTTTGCTGTGCTAGTGATCTAACTCAGGATGCACACACTAGGTAAATGCTCACCACGGAACTATTTAAAAACACCTGTGATTTATGTGTGGCTTTTTCCTCCAGCATCAAATAGAGGGTAGAAAATCAAGACTGCAATATTCTGGGTTTTCTCAATGTTTTGGGTGATAGCTCTTATATGTGCAATGTTTTGGGTGATAGCTCTTATATGTGCATTGTTTTGGGTGATAGCTCTTATACGTGTTCATGAACTGGCTGCAACCTGGAAATGCAAATTGCTTCAGCCCTGGAGTTTCTCAATATAACTATGCAGTCTGCATTTCAATAGGATCTCCAGTTAATACTTACGCATAGCCATTCTTCAGTGCTAGCATGAGCACAGGTTTTGCTGTCTGACACTCTGCCTTCAATTTCTTAGTATTCATTAACACACCAAATATTTATTGAGCTTCTACCATTCACCACAACTTCTGCTGGGTTTTGAACTGATACAATTGTGAGCTTAGTAATCATATTCTCTACAGTACTCACCCTGGAGAAGAAGAAAATATTAATCAAAGAATCACATAAATAAACCTTATTCATTGACTGTGCTGAGAGGTCTGGAATGGGGTCAGTGATCAACTTATCCCTGAGAGAATGACCTTGACTGAGATGTTATTTAAGAGAATTGAGGGCCGAATATTTGCCACGTGGACACACAATATTGATATGGCTTGGAACACAAGAAAGCGGGATGAAGCTTTGGAATTAAACTACTCAATATCTACCCTTCTGTAGATATAAAACCAGGGACCCTGTCTCCAATATCCTCCCGCTCAATTGCACCAAAATTTCTCCCAAGTCCCCAAACATGTTTAATGATTCTGCCAATTGTAGTTATCAAAAGCTGAGACAATCATGTCGGGAGATAACTAAGGTTGTTGTTGCTGAAATCAGACCATGTGGTAAGTTTCATAATAAAGGAAGCATAAGATTTATTACACACATAGAGGACAGGAGAAGATAATGGAGAATTATTTATTTTAGGATTTACAAGACCACTTCCCTCTTTCACAAACACCTTTCCTCATATTTTAGTATACTTCCTGCAAATTCTACTAATAGAGTCATTTCTTGGAATTTATAAAGCGTTCTATATGAAATGCCCCTATTAAAATAGTGTGCTACCTAAAAGAAGTAATCAATTAGCATTCATTTAGGTCTAAGCATTAACTATAATCATGATTTATTTACTAAGAAGACAAAGGCTCCAGATATGTCTGAATTTAAGCATAAAAGAAACAGTTTAAATGATTCTAATGATGCAAAATGTCAATAAATTATAGGATCTTCTCCTCCTGCCCTTTATCTCCATCCTAAACTGCTACATTGGAAGATACAGTCAAATATTAATCATGGCAGAAACTATGAGGTCATTCAAGGATACTCTAGACTAGACGTGTCTCTGCTTTCTGCTGAGAGCTTCATGGGAGAACTCATTTTCTTCTCTGCTGATTTCTGGGAATTTTTCTTGGCAGTTGTGCCTCTCCCTGATGATACAGCACTGGCCTCAGACTGGAGCTGTCTGCCATGAAATCTGACATTTAATCAAGCAATTTTGTTTTCTTTTCATGGTGCTGAAGAGTGAACCCAAGCCCATGCACATGCCAGCAAGTGCTCTGCAACTGAGCCACATTCCCAGTCATAGTCAAGAAATTTTTCAAAATATGATATTTTCACAAGGTTGCTTCTATAAGAGAAACCCAAAATATAAATAAAGAGAAAAATAAAAGATAGACCATAGGAAATAGCAAGATAGATCTTCAGAATATTTTAAGGGAACTAAGAGGTGAAAGAAAGGGGAGGAAAAAAGGGGAATGGGCTTAAAAAATTGTGATGTGTTTGTACATGTACCAAGTCCATAGGTGGAACGTGATTATTGTATACTACTGACATGTACTAGTGAAAATAAAGAATAAAATAAACTATGATATTTGTCTTTGGTTTTGGCCATATTTTGAAATTGCCTTGAAAGATTAACATACACTTAGTATCTAAGTTTTGCCATATTGAAATCCAAGTTCTCTTACTTGGTTAAGTATTTCTATAACTTTGCTCGATTGTCAGCAAAGGCAGTGAATTACTGATTAATTTTGCATGTATTGTCTCTAACAGAAAAGTAGAGAAAGGGATGTTCTTGAGTTTCCATATTACCTGACAGTTTTATTGTTTAGCTTGCATTATTCATTAAAGTTATTTTGCAGTGTGTGAGGCCCAAGATATACTTCTCTTAACTCTAAGCCCACAAATAAAATATGCATTTATTAGTTCATTTTATTTATTATTTATTTATTTATTTTTTAAGAGCAGAATATATTTATTGAGAGAAAGAATGCTTCTGTGTGAGAGACAGAAGGGGTCCCGAGTGGATAGCCAAAGACTCTGTCTTCTCTAGGGACTTTTATTTTTTTAATTTATTTATTTTTTTATTTTAAAGAGAATAAAACAAAAGAGGGCAGAACAGAGCAGATCAGAACAGGGCAACATAGGCAACACAGTATTTTATATTAAGACAACCAGATATTAACAGTAGCTATCACAATATCTCTTTCTCTGCTATAGTTGAGCATAGTTTCAAATACAATAATATCAAACATAACAAAATAGTATAAAGCCATTCAAAGAGTGAAAGAATTATAGGGCTTTCTGGACCGAATAACAGAAGATGATCAATGGGTACTATAATATCTCATTTTTGATAGAAAAATTTTGTTTAAACTATCATACATATTCAAATCCCAATAAGACACAACGTGATAGAACCAATGGTAGTAGAAGAATAGAAGCATGGTAGGACTTCTAAGAAGGATGATATTGAATCAGCAATAGCTGTCATAATGTTTTGTTTTCTTCAAAATAGCTGTTCATATCATCGCCCATGATATAGTCAAACAAAACAGAATAAAACCATTCCAAGTGATGATTGAAAACATTGAAAGGCTTCAAAGCTATGAGATGGGGACTCATGTTTACCATAAAATCTTATATACTCTTATCAACTCTCATACTAGGGAGACTATATGGTATTTACCATTGTGAGTTTGGTTTATTTTGCTTATGAGAATGGTCTCAAGTCGTGTCCATTTATTTATAAATATCTCACTGTGATCATTCTTTTAGCTGAGTAGTACTCCATTGTATAAAAATGGCACAACTTTTTTATCCATTCTTCAGTTGATGGGCACTTAGGTTGGTTCCAGTGGCTATTACAAATTGTGCTGCTATAAACATGGGTGCACATATATCACTGTGGTATGATGTTTTCAGTTCTTCTGGGAATATGTCAAGAATTGGAATAGCTGGGTCAAATGGGACTTCCAAACCCAGCTTTTTGAGGAATCTCCAGACCGACCTCCATAGTGGTTGCATCAGTCTACACTCCCACCAACAGTGCAGAAGAGTTCCTTTTTCCTCACAGCCTCTCCAACACTTGTTGTTGGTAGTATTTTCGATCCTAGCCATTCTTTCTGGAGTGAGATGGAATCTCAGTGTGGTTTTAATTTTCATTTTTCTCATGACTAATGATGATGAACATTTTTTCATGTATTTATTTGCCATTCATATTTCTTTATCTGAGAACTGTGTACTCATTTCAGATGCCCATTTTTGGATTGGGTCTTTGAATTT
>PVJX010043666.1:0-13556 GCA_004027295.1 Dolichotis patagonum
GACCACAGGCACTAAAAGAGTGGCAGGCTGCTTACTGGTTGGCTGTGCGCCCTAAATTCCAACATGGCGCATATCTCAGGAAACACACTTGCTTCTTGTTTCCCCGCCCTGAGTTGGCCGCGGCTCGCCAGACCACAGTCACTTACAAGGGCGGAAGGCTGCTTAATGGTTGGCTTGGTGACCTAAGTTCCAACATGGCACAGATTTCAGCATTCGCATTGCATCTTGTTTCCATGCCCTGGGGTTGCCATGGCTTGCCAGACCACAGACACTACCCAGGGCAGCAGGCTGCTTACTGGTTGGCTCGGTGCCCTAATTTCCAGGATGTTCCGGATTTCAGGAAATGCTCTACATCTTCTTTACATGCCCTGGGGTGGCCGCGGCTTGCCACATCACAGTCACTTACCAGGAAGGAAGGTTGCTTACAGGTTGGCTTGTAGCCCTAAGATCCAACATGTCATGGATATCAGGAAATGCTTTGCTTCTTGTTTCTGCGCTCTGCTGTGGACGCAGCTTGCCAGAGCACAGTCAATTCCCAGGGCGGCAGGCTTCTTACTGGTTAGCGAGGCGCCCTAATTTCCAGCATGGTGTGGATCTCACGAATTGCTCTTCCTAGTTGTTTCCCGGGCCTGGGGCAGCTACGTCTTGCCAGCCCACAGTCACTTAACAGGGTAGAAGGCTGCTTACTTGTTGGCTTGTAGCCCTAAGTTCCAACATGTCACGGATTTCAGGAAATGATCGGCTTCTTGTTTCCGCACCCTGGGTTGTTCGCGGCCTTCCAGACCACAGTCAGTTACCAGGGTGTCAAGCTGCTTAGTCATTGGCTCGGTGCCCTGAGTTCCAACATTACCTGTATATCAGGAAATGCTCTGCTTTTTGTTTCCATGCCCTGGTGTAGCCGCGGCTTGCCAAACCACAGTCACTTCCCAGTGTGGCAGACTGCTTAAATGTTGGCTCCGCACCCTACGTTCCAACATTGTGCGGAACTCAGGAAACACTCTTGCTTCATGTTTCCCCACACTGACATGGCCGCAGCTTGCCAGACCACAGCCACTTACTAGGGAGGCAGTCTGCTTACTGGTTGGCTCAGTGCCCTAAGTTCCAACATGGAGTGGATCTCAGGAAATGATCTGCTTCTTCTTTCCGTGCCCTCGGGTGGCCGCGGCTTGCCAGACCACAGTCAGTTACTAGGGAGGAAAGCTGCTTACTGGTTGGCTTGTAGCCCTAAGTTCCAACATGTCGTGCATTTCAGGAAATGATCTGCTTCTTGTTTCCACACCCTTGGATGTCCTCGGCTTTCCAGACCACAGTCAGTTACCAGGGTGGCAGGCTGCTTAATGGTTGGCTCTGCGCCCTATGTTCCAACATGGCCCGGATCTCAGGAAATGCTCTTGCTTCTTGTTTCCTGCCCCAGGATGGCCTCGGATTCCCAGACCACATTCATTTACCAAGGCGGATGGCTGCTTACTGGTTGGTTCTGTGCCCTAAGTTACAAGATGGTGCGGATTTCAGGAAATGCTCTGCTTCTTGTTTCTGTGTCCTGGGCTGGCCACGGCTTGCAAGTCCACAGTCACTTCCAAGGGCGGAAGGCTGCTTACTGCTTGGCTAAGCACCCTAACTTCCATCATAGCACAGATCTCAGGAAATACTCTGCTTTTTGTTATCGGACCCTGGGGTGGCCACAGTTTTCCAGAACACAGTCACTTCCCAGGGTGGCAGGGTGCTTACTGCTTGGCTCTGCGCCCTAAGACCCAATATGGCATGGATCACAGGAAATGTTCTTGCTTCTTTATTCCCCGCCCTGGGGGGGCTGCAGCTCGAAGGACCACAGTCACTTAATAGGTCGAAATGCTGCTTATTGGTTTGCTCGGCACCCTAAGTTCCAAGATGGTACAAATTTCAGGAAATGCTCTGCTTCTTCTTTCCGTGCCCTTGGGTGGCCGCGGCTTGCCAGACCACAGTCATTTCTCAGGGAGGCAGGCTGCTTACTGGCTGTCTCAGCACCCTAAGTTCAAACATGGCACGGATCTCAGGAAATTTTCTGCTTCTTGTTTCCACACCCTGGGTTGGCTGCGGCTTGCCACACCACAGTCACTTACCAGGGTGGAAGGCTGCTTACTGGTTGACTCGGTGCCCTAAGTTCCAACATGGCACGGATCTCAGGAAACTCTCTGCTTCCTCTTTACATACCCTGGGGTGGCCGCTGCTTGCCAGACAACAGTCACATCCCAGGAAATCAGGCTGCTTACTGGTTGTGTCTTTGCCCAAAGTTCCAACATGTCGCGCATCTCAGGAAATGCCCTTGCTTCTTGTTTAGCCGCCCTGAGATGGCCGTTGCTTGCCAGACCACAGTCACTTACCAGGGCGGCAGGCTGCTTACTGGTTGGCACAGTGCCCTAAGTTCCAACATGGCGCAGATCTCAGGAAACACTCTGCATCCTGTCTACGCACCATGGGGTGGCCACAGCTTGCCAGACAACAGTCACTTACCGGGGCAGCAGGCTGCTTACTGTGTGCCTTGGTGCCCTAATTTCCAACATGGCATGGATCTCAGGAAACTCTCTTGCTTCTTGTTTCTCCACTCTGGTGTGGCCACGGCTTGCCAAACCACAGTCACTTCCCAGGGCGGCAGGCTGCTTACTGTTTGGCTTGGCGCCCTAAGTTCCAACATAGCGTGGATGTCAGGAAATGCTCTGATTCTTGTTTATGCACACTGGGGTGGCCATGGCTTGGCAAACCACAGTCACTTCCCAGGGCGTCAGACGGCTTACTGATTGGCTCGGCACCCTAATTTTGAACATGTCATGGATTTCAGAAAACTCTCTTGCTTCTTGTTTCTACACCCTGGTGTGGCCGCGGCTTGCCAAACCACAGTCACTTACCAGGGCCGAAGGCTGCTCACTGGCTGGCTTGGCGCCCTAAATACCAACACGGCTCAGATCTCAGGAAACTTTCTTGCCCCTTGTATCCCCGTCCTTGGTTGGCCACGACTTGCCAGACCACAGTCATTTACCAGGGCAGAAGGCTACATACTGTTTTTCTTGGCTCTCCAATTTCCAACATGACACGGATTTCAGGAAATGCTCTGCTTCTTGTTTCCGCGCCCTGCGTTTGCCGTGGCTTGCCATACCACAGTCACTTACCAGGGCAGCAGGCTGCTTACTGGTTGGCTTGGTGCCCTAACTTCAAACATGGAGTGCATCTCAGTACATGCTCTGCTTCTTTTTTATGCACCCTGTGGTGGTCATGGCTTGCCAGACCACAGTCACTTATCAGGGCTGCAGGCAGCTTACTGGTTGGCTCGGCGCCCTAAGTTCCAACATGGCACGGATCTCAGGAAACCCTCTTGTTTCATGTTTCTCCACTCTGGGGTGGCCGCGGCTTGCCAAACAAGAGTCACTTACCAGGGCGGAATGCTGCTTACTGGTAGGCTCAACACCCTAACTTCCAACATGGCGTGGATTTCAGGAAACGCTCTTCTTCTTGTTTCCTCATCCCTGGATGGCCGCGGTTTGCCAGACCACAATCACTCACCACAGCGACAGGCTGCTTACTGGTTGGCTCGTTGCCCTAAGTTCCAACATGGCGTGAATCTCTAAAAATGCTCTTGTTACTTTTTTCCGTGCCCTGGGGTGTCCGTGGCTTGCCAGATCACAGTCACTTCAAAGGGCGGCAGGCTGCTTATGTGTTGGCTCGGCGCCCTATGTTCCAACATGGCGCAGATATCAGGAAACATTCCTGCTTCTTGTTTTCCCGTCCTGGGGTGGCCCCGTCTTCCCAGACCACAGTCACTTACAAGGGCGGAAGTCTACTTACTGGTTTTCTTGGCTCTCTATGTTCCAACATGGTGCGGATTTCAGGAAACACTTTGCTTCTTGTTTCCGCTCCCTGGGGTGGCCGTGGCTTTCCAGACCACAGTCACTTACCAAGGTTGAAGGCTCTTTATTTGCTGGCTCAGTGCCCTAATTTACAATATGGGGCAGATCTCAGAAAATGCTCTTGCTTCTTGTTTCACCACCCTGGAATGGCCACGACTAGTCAGACAACTGTCAATTAAAAGGGCTAAAGGCTGCTTACTGATTGGCTTGGTGCCCTAAGTTCCAACATGGCGTGGATTTCAGGAAATGCTCTTGTTTTTAAGTCCTGGGATGGCCGCAGCTTGCCAGACAACAATCACTTACCATGGCAGCAGGCTGCTTACAGGTTGGCTCGGCACCCTAAGTTCCAACATGGCGTGTATGTTAGGGAACACTCTGCTTATTATTTCCGGGCCCTGGATGCCCACAGCTTTCCAGACCACAGTCACTTCCCAGGGCAGCAGGCTGCTTAATGGTTGGCTCGGCATTCTAAGTTCCAAAATGTTGCGGATCCCAGGAAACGCTCTTTCTTCTTGTTTCTCTGCACTTGGGTGGCTGCGGCTAGCCAGACCACAGCCATTTACCAGAGCAGCAGGCTGCTTACTGGTTGGCTCCACGCCCCAAGTTCCAAAATGGCACAGATCTCAGGAAAAGATCTTGCTTCTTATTTCCGCGCCCTGGGCTGGCCTGACATGACAGACCACACTCACTTCCCAGGGCGGCAGTCTGCTTAATGGTTGGCTCAGAGCCCTAAGTTGCAACATGGTGCAGATCACAGGAAATGCTCTGCTTCTTGTTTCCGTACCCTGGGGTGGCTATGGCTTCCCAGATCACAGTCACTGACCAAGGCGGCAGGCTGCTTACTGGTTGGCTCAGTGCCATATGTTCCAACATGGTGTGGATCTAAGGAAACGATCTTGCTTCTTGTTTCCCCACGCTGAGATGGCCAAGGCTTGCCAGACCACATTCACTTCCAAGGGCGGCAGGGTGCTTACTGGTTGGCTGGGTTCCCTAAGTTCAAACATGGCGTGGAACTCAGGAAAAGCTCTGCTTCTTGTTTCCACACCCTGGGGTGGCCGTGCCTTGCCAGACCACAGTCACTTCCCAGGATGACAAGCTGCTTACATGTGGGCTCTATGCCCTAAGTTCCAACATGGTGTGGATCTCAGGAAATTCTCTTGCATTTGTTTCCCCACCCTGGGGTTGGCATGGCTTGCCAGACCATAGTCACTTACCAGGGCGGCAGGCTGCTTACTGCTTGGCTTGGTGCCCTAAGTTCCAACATGGCCTGGATCTCAGGAAATGCTCTACGTCTTGTTTACACACCCTGGGTTGGCTGCAGCTTGCCAGAAAACAGTCACTTCCCAGGGTGACAGGCGGCTTACTGACTGGCTCGGCACCCTAAGTATCAACATGGCACAGATCTCAGGAAACCCTCTTGCATTTTGTTGCCCCACCCTGGGGTGGCCGCAGATTGCCAAACCAAGGTAACTTACCAGGGGAGAAGGCTGCTTACTGGTTGGCTCAGCCCCCTAAGTTCCAACATGGCATGAATTTCAGGAAATCCTCTTCTTCTTGTTTCCACGTCCTGGGATTGCCGCAGTTTGCCAGACCAGAATCACTTACCACAGGGGCAGGCTGCTTACTGGTTGGCTCTGTGCCCTAAGTTCCAACATGTTATGCATCTCAAGAAATGCTCTTGTTACTTCTTTCCCTGCACTGGGGTGACCATGGATTGCCAGACCACAGTCACTTACCAGCTCAGCAGGCTGCTTCTTGATTGGCTCAGCGCCCTAAGTTCCAACAAGGCACAGATCTCAGGAAACACTCTGCTTCCTGTTTACATGCCCTGGGGTGGTCGTGGATTGCCAGACCACAGTCTCTTCCTATGGTGGCACATTGCTTACTGTTTGGCTCATCTCCCTAAGTTCCAAAATGCTGCGGATCTCTGGAAATGCATTGATTCTTGTTTCCCTGCCCTGGGGTCACCACGGCTTGCCAGAACACAGTCACTCACGATGGCGGAAGGCTGCTTACTGGTTGGCTCAGCGCACTAATTTCCAACATGGTGCGGATCTCAGGAAATGCTCTGCTTCTTGATTCCGCAACCTCAGTTGCCACGGCTTGTCAGACCACAGTCAATTCCCAGGGCAGCACACTGCTTACTGGTTGGCTCGGCACCCTCTGTTCCAACATGTCATGAATCATAGGAAATGTGCTTGCTTTTTGTTTCCCCTCCCTGAGTTGGCTGCGGCTTGGCAGCCCACAGTCACTTACCAGGGCGGCAGGCTGCTTACTGCTTGGCTTGGCACCCTAAGTTTCAACAGGGTGCGGATCTCAGGAAACACTCTTGCTTCTTGTTTCCCCTCACTGGGGAGGCCTCTTCTTCCCAGCCCACTGTCACTTACCTGGGCAGAATGCTGCTTACTGGTTTGCTCGGCACCCTAAATTCCAACATGGCTCGGATGTCAGGAAATGCACTTGCTTCTTGTTTCCCCGCCCTGGGGTGGCCCCTGCTTGACACAGCACAGTCACTTACAAGGGCGGAAGGCGGCTTACTGCTTGGATTGGCACCCTAAGTTACAACATGGCATGGATTTCAGGAAACGCTCTGCTTCTTGTTTTCACACCCTCGGATGGCCACGGCTTGCCAATCCACAGTAACTTCCCAGGGCGGCAGGCTGCTTACTGGTGGGCTCAGCATAATAAAATCCAACATGGCGCAGATCTCAGGAAACGCTTTGCTACTGGTTTCCATGCCCTGGGATGTCCGCAGCTTTTCAGACCACAATCACTTCTCAGGGCGGCAGGCTGCTTACTGGTTGGCAAGGCCCCCTTTGTTCCAACATGGTGCAGATCTCAGGAAACGCTCTGCTTCTTGTTTTCATGCCCTGGGCTGGCCACGGCTTGCCAGACTACAGTCACTTCCCAGGGCGGCAGGCTGCTTACTTGTTAGCTGGGTGCCCAAAGATCCAACATGGTGCTGATGTCAGGCAACGCTCTGCTTCTTGATTCTGCACCCTGGGGTGGCTGCGGCTTGCCAGACCACAGTCCCTTCCGAGGACTGCAGGCTGCTTAGTGCTTGGCTCGGTGCCCTAAGTTCCAACATGGCATGGATCTCAGGAGACTCTCTTGCTTCTTGTTTCCACATCCTTGGGTGGCCGCAGCTTGCCAGACCACAGTCACTTACCAGGGCCACATGCTGCTTACTGATTGGCTCCACACCCTAAGTTCCAACATGGCATGGATCTCAGGAAATGCTCTTGCTTCTTGTTTCCGAACTCTGGTGTGGCCCGCCTTGAAAGACCACAATCACTTCCCAGGGCAGCAAGCTGCTTACTGGTTGGCTTTGTGCCCTAAGTTCCAACATGGCGCGCATCTCAAGAAACACTCTTGTTATTTCTTTCCCTACATTGGGGTAGCAGCGGCTTGCCAGACCACAGTCACTTCAAAGGCGGGAGGCTGCTTACTGGTTGGCTGGGTGCCCTAAGTTCCAACATGGCGTGCATCTCAGGACACAATCTTTCTTCTTGTTTGCCCGCCCTGGTGTGGCTGCGGCTTGCCAGACCACAGTGTCTTACCAGGGTGGCAGGCTGCTTACTGCTGGTCTTGGCACCCTAAGTTCCAACATTGTGTGGATCTCAGGAAATGCTCTGCTTCTTGTTTCCCTGTCCTGGTGTAGCCTTGTTTTGCCAGACAACAGTCACTTCCCAGGGCGGCAGCCTGCTTACTGCTTGGCTTGGCATCCTAAGTTACAACATGACATGGATCACAGGAAATTATCTTGCTTCTTGTTTCCCTGCTCTGGTGTGGCCGTGGCTTGCCAGACCATAGTCACAAGATCAGGATGCTGCTTACAGGTTTACTCAGTGCCCTAATTTCCAACATGGCGAGGATCTCAGGAAACGCTCCTGCTTATTGTTTCCCCACCCTGGGGTGGCCCCCGGTTGCCACACAAAAGTCACTTACCAGGGCTGAAGGCTTCATACTTGTTGGCTCAGTGCCCCAATTTCCAACATGACGTGGATCTCAGAAAACGCTCTTGGTTCTTGTATCACCGCCCTGGGTTGGCCGCGGCTTGCCAGACCACAGTCACATACCAGGGTGGAAGACTACTTACTAGTTGGCTCATTGCCCTAAGTTCCAACATGGCGTGGATCTCAAGACAGTCTCTTGCTTTTTGTTTCCTCGCTTTGGGTTGGCCGCGGCTGTCCAGACCGCAGTCACTTACCAGCTCGGCAGGCTGCTTCTTGGTTGGCTCAGTGCCCTAAGTTCCAACATGGCGGTGATCTCAGGAAACACTCTATTTCTTCTTTCCGCACCCAGGGGTTGTACATGGCTTTCCAGACCACAGTCACTTCCCAGAGTGGCACATTGCTTACTGTTTGGCTCATCGCCCTAAGTTCCAACATTTGGCAGATCTCAGGAAATTAATTGATTCTTGTTTCCCCACACTGGGGTGGTCACGGCTTGCCAGACCACAGTCACTTACCAAGGTGGCATGCTGCTTACTGGTTGGCTGGGCGCCCTAAGTACCAACATGGCACGGATCTCATGAAATGCACTTACTTCTTGTTTCATCGCCCTGGGTTGGCCGTGGCTTGCCAGACTACAGGCAAAGTCTTCAGGCTGCTTATTGGTTGGCTCAGCACCCTAATTTTCAACATGGCACAGATCTCGGTTAATGCTCGGCTTCTTGTTTCCTCACCCTGGGGTGGACGCAGATTGCCAGACAACTGTCACTTCCCAGGACGGCAGCCTGCTTACTGGTTGGCTCGGCGCCTTAAGTTCGAACATGGCGTGGATCTCAGGAAACACTCTTGCTACTTGTTTCCCTTCCCTGGCGTGGCTGCAGCTTGTCAGACCACAGTCACCTACCAGGGCGGCAGGCTGCTTACAGGTTGGCATGGTTCCCTAAGTTCCAACATGGCACAGATCTCAGGAAATGCTCTTGCTTCTTGTTTCATCGCTCTCAGGTGGCCACAGCTTGCCACAATACAGTCACTAATGAGGGCGGCAGGCTGCTTACTAGTTGGCTCAGCACCATAAGTTCTAACATGGCACGGATCTCAGGAAATGTTATTGCTTTTTGTTTTGCAACGTGGGGTGACCCCGCTTGAAAGACCATAGTCACTTCCCAGGGCAGCAGGATGCTCACTGGTTGGCTTGGCACCCTAAGTTCCAACATGGCACGAATCTCAAGAAATGCTCTTGCTTTTTGTTTCCTCGCCCTGGGGTGGTTGCAGCTTGCCCGACCACAATCATTAACTAGGGCGGCAGGGTCCTTAGTGGTTGGCTTGGTGCCCTAAGTTCCAACATTCCACGGATCTCACGAAACGCTCTCCTTCTTGTTTCCTCACCCTGGGGTGGCTGCGGCTTGCCAGAACACAGTCACTTGTAGGGCGGCAGGCTGCTTACTGGTTGGCTTGTTGCCCTAAGTTCCAACACGGCACGGATCTCAGGAAATGCTCTTGCTACTTGTTTCCCAGCCCTGGGGTGGGCGAGGCTTGCCAGAACACAGTCTCTTACCAGGGAGGAAGGCTGCTTACTGGTTGGCTTGTTGCCCTAAGTTCCAACATGGCGTGAATTTCAGGAAATGATCTGCTTCTTGTTTCCATGCCCTGGGTTGTCCTCAGCTTTCCAGACCACAGTCAGTTACCAGGGCAGCAGGCTGCTTAGTGGTTGGCTCGGCGCCCTAAGTTCCAACATGGCATGGATATCAGAAAATGCTGTGCTTCTTGTTTGTGCTCCCTGAGGTAGCCACGACGTGCCAGACCACAGTCACTTACAAGGGCGGAAGGCTGCTTAATGCTTGGATTGGCAACCTAAGTTCCAACATGCCACGGAATTCAGGAATCACATTGCTTCTAGTTTCCGTGCCCTGGCGTGGCCACGGCTTGACCGACCACACTCACTACTCAGGGTAGCAGGCTGCTTACTGGTTGGCTCGGAGCCCTAAATTCCAAGATGGTGCGGATTTCAGGAAATGCTCTACTTCTTCTTTCCACGCCCTTGGGTGGCCATGGCTTGTCAGACCACAGTCACTTTCCAGGGCGGCAGGCTGCTTACTGGTTGGCTCAGTGCCATAAGTTCAAACAGGGTGCGGATCTCAGGAAACACTCTTGCTTCTTGTTTCCCCGCCCTGGGGTGTCCACGGCTTGCCAGACCACATTCACTACCCAGGGCAGATGGCTGTTTACTGGTTGGCTCAGTGCCTTAAGTTCCAAGGTAGTGCGGATTTCAGGAAATGTTCTGCTTCTGGTTTCCACGTCCTGGAGTGGCCGCGGCTTCCCAGACAACAGTTACCTCTCTGGGCTGCAGGTTGCTTACTGCTTGGCTCAGTTTCCTAGGTTCCAACATGGTGCTGAAATCTGGAAATATTGTGATTTTTGTTTCCGGACACTGGGGTGGCCGCAGCTTGCCAGACCACAGTCACTTCCTTGGGCAGCAGGCTGCTTATTGCTTGGCTCAGCACCCTAAGTTCCAACATGGCGTGCATCTCAGGAAATGCTCTTCTACTTGTTGCCAGGTCCTGGGATGGCCTCGACTTGCCAGATAACAGTGAGTACCCAGGGCAGCAGGCTGCTTACTGGTTGGGTCAGCGCCCTAACATCCAACATGGTGCCGAACTCAGGAAATGCTCTGATTGTTGTTTATGCACCCTGTGGTTCCCGTGGCTTGCCAGACCACAGTCACTTACCAGGGCGGCAGACTGCTTACTTGTTGTCTCGGTGCCCTAAGTTACAACATGGCGTGGATTTCAGGAAATGCTTTGCTTCTTGTTTCTGCGCCCTGGGCTGGCCACAGCTTGCCAGAGCAGTCACATCCCAGGGCGGCAGGCTGCTTACCGGTTGGATTGTTGCCCTAAGTTCCAACATGGCACGGATCTCAAGAAATGCTCTTGCTTTTTGTTTCCTCGCCCTGGGGTGGCTGCGGCTGTCCATACCGCAGTCACTTACCAGCTTGGCACACTGCTTCTTGGTTGGCTCAGCACCCTAAGTTCCAATATGGCGCGGATCTCAGGAAACACTCTACTTCTTGTTTCCACACCCTGGGGTGGATGCAGCTTGGCACACCACAGTCACTTCACAGGGTGGCAGGAAACGCTCTTCTTATTGTTTTGGCACACTCGGGTGGACATGGCTTGACAGACCACAGTCACTTCCCAGCGAGGCAGGCTGCTTACTGGTTGGCTCGGCGCCCTAAATTCCATCATGGCGCAGATCTTAGGAAACATTCTTGCTTCTTGTTTCCCCGCCCTGGGGTGGCCACGGCTTGCCAGACAACAGTCACGTACCAGGGTGGAAGGCTACTTACTGGTTTTGTTGGTGCTGTAAGTTCCAACATGGCGCGGATTTCAGGAAACGCTTTCCTTCTTTCCGCACCCTGGGGTGGCTGTGGCTTGCCAAACCACAGTCACTTACCAGGGTTGAAGGCTCCTTACTGGTTGGCTCAGCACCCTAATTTCCAACATGGCGCGGATCTCAGAAAATGCTCTTGCTTCTTGTTTCACCACCCTTGGGTGGCTGCGTCTTGCCAGGCCACAGTCACATACCAGGGCGTAAGACTGGTTACTGGTTGGCTTGTTGTCCTAAGTTCGAACTTGGCGCAGATCTTAGGAAGCACTCTACTTCTTGCTTCCGCACCCTTGGGTGTTCATGGCTTGCCAGACCACAGTCACTTCACAGGGTGGCACATTTCTTACTGTTTGGCTCGTCTCCCTAAGTTCCAACATGCTGCAGATCTCAGGAAATGAATTGATTCTTATTTCCACACACTGTGGTGGCCACAGTTTGCCAGATTACAGTCACTTACCAAGGTGGCATGCTGCTTACTGGTTTGTTGGGCACCCTAAATTCCAACATGGCGTGGATCTCAGGAAATGCACTTGCTTCTTGTGTCATCGCCCTGGGTTGGCCACAGCTTGCCAGACCACAGTCACTTACTCGGGTGGAAGGCAGGTTACTGATTGGCTTGGCGCTCTAAGTTCCAACATGGCTTGCATCTCAGGAAATGCTCTTGCTTCTTGTTTTCCCGCACTGGTGTGGCTGTGGCTTGCCAGAACACAGTCATTTACCAGGGCTGAATGCAGGTTACTGTTTGGCTCAGAGCCCTAAATTCCAAAATGTCACGGATATCAGGAAATGTACTTGCTACTTGTTTCCCTGCCTTGGGGTGGCCGCGGCTTGCAGGACCAGAGTCGCATAAAAGGGTGGAATGCAGGATACTGGTGGGATTGGCTCCCTAAGTTACGACATGGTGCAGATCTCAGGAAACACTCTTGCTTCTTGTTTCCCCAAAGTGGGGAGGCCGTGGCTTGCCAGACCACAGTCACATACCAAGGCAGAAGGCAGGTTACTGGTTGGCTCAGCGCCCTAAGTTCCACGATGGCTCATATCTCAGGAAATGCACCTGCTTCTTGTTTGCCACGCTGGGGTGGCTGTGGCTTGCCAGACCACAGTCGCTTACCAGGGTGGAAGGAAGGTTACTGGTTGGCTCGGCACCCTTAGTTTCACTAGTTCGTGTATCTCAGGAAATGCTCGTGCTTCTTGTTTCCCCACCCTGGGACGGACGTGGCTTGCCAGAACACAGTCACTTACCAAGGAGGAAGGCAGGTTACTGCTTGGCTCGGTGCCCTAAGTTACAACATGGCGTGGATCTCAGGAAATGCTCTTGTTTCTTGTTTCCCTGCCCTGGGGTGGCCGTGGCTTGCCAGATCACAGTCACGTACCAGGGGGGGAAGCAGGTTACTGGTTGTCACGGTGCCCTAAATTTCACCAGGTGGCAGACATCAGGAAACGCTCTTGCTCCTTGTTTCCCCGCCCTGGAGTGGCCGTGGCTTGCCAGACCACAGTCGCTTACCAGGGAGGAAGGCAGGGTACTGGTTGGCTTAGTGCCCTAATTTCCAACATGGTGAGGATCTCAGGAAATGTTCTTGCTTCTTGTTTCCAGGCCTGTGGTTGCTGTGGCATGTGACACCATAGACACTTACCAGGGCAAAAGGCAGGATACTCGTTGGCTTGGCGCCCTAACTCCTCCATGGCTCAGATCTAAACAAACGCTGTTGCTTCTTGTTTCCCCACTGTGGAGTCGCCGTGGCTTCACAGACCACAGTCACTTACCAGGGCACAAGGCAAGTTAGTGATTGGCTTTGCGCCCTCAGTTCCACCATGGCTCGGATCACAGGAAATGCACTTGCTTCTTGTTTCCTCACACTGGGGTGGCCCTGGCATGCCAGATCATAGTCACTTACCAGGGCACAAGGCAGGTTACTAGCAATCTTGGTGCCCTAATTTCCACCATTGCTTGGATCTCCGGAAATGCTCTTGCTTCTTGTTTCCATGCCCTGGGTTGGCCGAGGCTTGCCAGACTACAGTCGCGTACCAGTGTGGAATGCAGGATACTGGTGGGCTTGGCGCCCTAAGTTACAACATGGCACGGATCTCAGGAAATGCTTTTGCTTCTTGTTTCTCCAAACTGGGGATACGTCGGCTTGGCAGACCTCAGTCACTTACCAGGGAAGAAGGCAGATTACTGGTTGGCTCGGCGCCCTAAGTTACACCATGGCTTGTATCTCAGGAAATGCTCTTGCTTATTGTTTCGCCATCCTTGGGTGGCCCTGGCTTGCCAGACCACAGTCACTTACATGGGTGGAAGGCTGGTTACTGGTTGGCTTGGTGCCCTAAGTTCCAATATGGC
>PVJX010043667.1:0-13559 GCA_004027295.1 Dolichotis patagonum
TTAAGTTATAGATCCTCTTGTCATCTTCCAGTCTTTGTATCTTTACTGCCTGCTCCCTTGCTATTTTTAAGAGATCTTCCCTTTCATGACCCCACATTGCAAGCCTGTGTTCAATTTTTGATAGTCTATCTTTGGTTTCTTTCAAGCAGTTTTGCCAGCTTTCTATGGAGTCTTTAGTTTCCTGATAATCTCTTTGAATTTGCTTCATGAATTCTAGGTTTTTTCTGAATTCTTCATTAAATTTTTCTCTCCATTTTTATTCCTCCATTCTTCTGTCTGTGTCTTCTTGAGAGGTGCCCAGCCCTTCTTTTATTAATTTACTTATCTCTTGTTTAATTTGAATTAATATTTCAGTTTTGGTCCCGCTTACGAGGTCCTGAAGATCTCTTTATGTCTGCTACCACTGTGTTTGATGTTGCATTTTTGCTGCCCTCAATCTCTTTTGTATTTACCTCTCCTGGATCAATGTTCTTAGGGTTGGGGGCTGGGAGTTGTTTCTTATTTCTCCCTTTCGTCATGTTTTTGGTTCCTTCCATACAAGTGTACAGTGTAATGCCCAGACCCTTTTCTTGTTAGTTAAGGCTCCTCTAGAGGGCGCAGGCTAGGAGCTTTAGCCCTCTTCAATAGGTTATCAGAGATTAGAGTTCACCCACGGGCAGTGTGCGCTAGCTCCTCCCTTCTGGGCCAGTCAACCTTTGCAGGCCTTCACTGCGTCAGTGTGCACTGATCTCAGGGAATTAATATTGTAGTAACTCACTGGGTCCCCACCAGGGGCGCGGCCTAGTCCAAGCAGATTCCACCAATCCGCTCGGCGAGGGGAGCAACCAGCTGAAGCCACTTCCTGCCCAAATCCAACATGTCTTCCAGTCAGTTTCCCCTTTCCGGTGGGAGGGTCCCATCACTCACCACATGTTGATGCCCATCCCCAAGAACTGCTGGGCTCCCCAACCTCCGACTTCAGCACAGCTGCGGTGGGAATTCACGGTGCCTCTGGGTGGGTCGCGTGCAGGGCTGTTCAGCTCTGTGCTCCGGCGGCTCAAGCCAGTCGCTTTGGTGCGGATCACTTGTTCAGGTCGGGCAGGAATTCAGGCGGCTCGAGGAGGGTGCCGTGCTCACTGATCTTATCTTCACTAATAGTAGCCCCAGGACCTCATATTCAAGTGGTTTTTTACACTTTAGTTTTTTCCTGGGTTGTGAGAGTCCATCTCTATCTGTTTGGGTCTCTCCAGGGTGTTTTATTCTGGCATTTGAGCTGTCTCTCTCAGAGAGAGTCTCTCTTCTGCTACCTACCAGTCTGCCATCTTGTCTTCAATTGGCTGGCTGTTTCCTTAGTGTCATTTAACTTGTTTTTCTATCCTCTAGAGATAAACTGGAAAGGCTTGATTAGGATATGTTTTTCTGGGGCAAGAAGGTTTATAGTGGTGCTCTGTATCCCATGGTGCCATGGGCTCCACTTTGCTCCCTGGTAGAATGAGCTGGGGCCCTTTTCAACCATCGTTAGGCCAAGCTGCATCCCAGACCGAAATTCCAAATCCTTAATCGGTGGGGGTGGGTCCCAGACAGCAGTAGTTGCTAAAGCTCCACAGATGATTTCAGTATGCAGGCAAAGGGCCGGCACTGTGAATTTCATCATTGGGAGGGTCCTTTCTTAGTGATTATGATAAGACTGAGCAGCAAGTTCAGGTACTGGCAGCCTTACCCATCCACGTAAAATTCTGTATTAAAACATGATCTGATTGTTTTGTCTGCTGATGATTTTTACTGAAACCAAATAGAGCTGCAAAAAAAAGAGATGATTTTATTTACTTGTGTGTGTATGTTTCCCTTTGGCAGTACTGGGGATGGAACCCAGGGAATGCTAAGCTACATTCTCAGACCCTCCACTTTTTAAAAATTTTCATTTTGAGACAGGGCCTCAGCTTTGCAGGCTGGCAGCTAACCTGCAATCTTTCTGTCTCAGCATCCTGAGTAGCTTGGAATTACAGCCATTCACCATTATGTTCTGCCAAATAATAATAATAATAATAATAATAATAATAATTCTTCAGTCTGTTCCCACTTTTTATCTGGAGCTCTATAGGAAGGAATATCTTCTTATTAACCTGGGCTATTTGGTTACTTTGCAATACAATTGAGACAAGATAAATGCTTAATTTCTTCCAAGGGGTTAATCCTTTTTTAAGAAGAATGACCCCACCTCTTTCCATGGCCACTGGACGAGATGGTTAAAGAAGCAACCTTTCCCTGAGGTGGAAGAGGAGGAGGCGGGAGTTTGTGTTATAATATGCAGCCAGGTCACTTCCCAAGTGAAGAGGGCAGGAAGAAAATAGAAGTCTGAAGAATATGCTTTGAGGAATGTGGCAAGCAGTTAATTATCAAGCAAAGAAGGAGAGCTGAGTGGCCAGAGATCCTGCTGGGATTAGAGTTGTGAAATCACGTTGGAACTGGGGGTGGCAAATCTCTACACTGTGTTCCCTCGGCAGATGAAGATTTGCTCAGTCTGGCTGGCATTAGAGCTGGCAAAATGGGTCCTGAAGGACAAATGGGTAAAGGGTTCAAGGGCACAGGCAACATTGTGGCTGCAGGAGCACCAGATTTCTGCTCCTATATGTGGTTCCCCTGCCTCAAACCCCCACTCGTCCTTCTGGTCTCACATCAGATGCCACCCTGACTTTCTGGTGAGTAGCTCCTTCTCTGCACTCGCAGGTCCCCCTATTCTGCTACCATCACCAGCATGGCAACCACCCATTTACCCGTGCCTCTTAAGAGACTATACGTTCTGGATGATGCTGACTGAGGTCTATCACAGAGGCAGTGTGGGCTTTGGGGGTCACTGAGAAATGGCAGTGCTGACAGTAAGGACCACTTGTGAAGCATCATGAAAATATCAATAGTGATCTCAGTGACCCAGGTGACATGGCAACCACAAACTCATGGTTTCCAGTTTCTAAAAACAGTAGCTCAGATTCTGCCAGCCCCATGTAAGGCTCCCTGGGGGGTCCCCAACATGTTGGAGTAAAGCCCCCAGTCCTCACCACGGAGATCTTCAGAATGAGCTCCCACCAACGCTCTCGCTCACTCTGCTCCTGCCTGTTCTCTCTCCTTCACCCAGTCCGCTGATGAGTTCATAGCTTAAAATGTTCTGCTAAGAGATAGGTCCTGGTTGGAAGGAGTGGCTCACAGGATGTGACCCAAAAGGATATATGTCCCTCCTGTCTCCTTCCCTCTCTCTTCCTCCTGCAGCTTTCCTCTGCTATGCCCCTTTGCTGGGCCATTTTGGCCTTAGAAGCAGCTGACTACGGACTAAAACCTTTAAAAGCTGTGAGCCCAAATAAACCTCTCCTTTAAGGTACAGGCATTGGGTTTCTTTCCTAAACACAATAAAGTGACATAGACACCTGCCTTCTTCTGCTTCCCAGCGATCACCATCAACTCGCACAGTATTGCACACTCAGTTGCTATTTGCTTGCTGCTTGCTCCTGTGTCTGGCCGTAAGTGCCCTGATGGTGAGAACTTGCTCTTGTCCATCACCGTGCTTTCACTACCACCAGAATGGCCCCGATTGGAGGTAGATGTGTAACCACTGTCACTGTACACATATATACCTAGTGCCTTGAACGGGGCACGGGTGGATGCTTGTCTACACCCACCTTATCCCTCAGGCCCCACTGGATGAAGCACTAAGCCCCAGAGATAAGGCTGGGGATGGAAAGAAAACCAATGGAGTTTCACCCTGAGGGCTGGCAGCATGTTGTGGGTGAACTGCAAATGTGAAAGTCATGGCATATCTTTCACTCTATGCATGGCTTTATACTATTGTGTTGTGTTTGATATTATTGTATTTGAAGCTATGCCCAACTATAGCAGAGTAAGAGATATGGTGTTAGCTACTGTTGATGTCCAGTTGTCTTAATGTAAAGTACTGTGTTGCCTATGTTGTCCTGTTCTGATCTGCTCTGTACTGCCCCCTTTTGATTTACTCTCTTTCAAATTAATTAAAAAAAAAAAAAAAAAAGAAAGAAAGAAAGTCATGGCATAGCTTGCAAGCCAGGCAACTCAGCTCTGGGGCATTGGGTGGCATATATTGAGCCCTAACTGTGATCTGGACACCAAGCCAAGCACAGAGATACCAGGAGGACTAAGATATACGCTCTCTTCTTAGGCAGCCTGCAGAGTAGCAGAGGAAACAGAAATGGACAGGTAACCTGAAGTGTGACTGGGCTGGAGGGGTGACAGACGAGAGAAACCTAGATTTTGGCTCTGCCATGAACGAGCCCAGTGATCTCAAGCAGGTTACCCTCCCTCGGCCTTTTTTTTTTTTTGGTACCGGGGATCGAACTCATGACCTGGCACTTGCCAGACAGGCGCTTAAGCCACTGAGCTAAATCCCTGGCCCCCTCCCTCTGCCTTATTCCTCCCTCTGTAAAGTGGAAATAATACTAATGCCCATCTCAAAGGCTGTGGAGATTCAATGGGTGTGTGTATCCCACATGGGATGAGCACTGTGTACATGGTGGCTGATGTCTGTCCTCATGAATAATGTGTCCACGCACAGAGACAGTGAGGGCATGGAGTAAGGAGGGGTACCGCTCCCTGGCCTTCACAGAGCGGAGCCCCTGGGGCTGAGGCCTGAGCAACAAAGAGCTCAACACTTGCGGGGAGTTGCAGCCATATGAGGGAAGGGGTACCGGGACCCCCTGAGCACTTGGTCCCACATAGAACATTTGTTGAGAGGCAGCACGGGTGAGCAAAGGAGCAGGGGGCACAGCTCGAGCTTTAGAAACAGCTTCAGCCGGGCCTCCTGTTCCTGGCAGCTGCCAGCCTGTCCAGTGAAGTGGCCACAGGATGGCTCCATGTCCCCAGCTTAAGCCAGGGCCCTCTGCAGGCTCATTGTGATTTTTTTTTTTTTAAGAAAGAAATACAATTTTCTGCTACTGGGCAAGACATTAATTTTATTCTGTGGGCTGCATGAGTCACTGAGGAACAAAGCTGGAGATGTAAATACACTCTCGCAGCCCTCTCCGTGTCACTGGGTCATTCCTCCAGCCTGCACAGACGCTCCTGCACAGAGCGAGGCTCAGGGTGGGCTCCTCTGGGGTGAAGGGTCCTCCTCTGTCTGTCCATACCAAACCCTGTCCTAGTTTGCAAACCCAAAGAGAGGTGGGAGGAACCCGGCCACCTCCCTGATCCTACACTGGGATTTCGGTGACAGGTGGCTGTGTTTCCACCTTCACACTGCTTCTTCTCATGTGACCTTGGGCACCTCTGCGACTTCTCAGACTTTCAGTCATTTTGTCTGAAAATGGGGAGCAGGGCCTTCTAACCCGGGCTGTAATGAGGATGAAATGAAACGGTGCGGGCCCCAGGACAAATACTTGCAGAAGTTGCGGGCGCTGATTCTGTTCTTTCCCGGTATAGAGCAGGGAGACTACGGTGTCCCTGCTGATGCCCCTTCTCGAAGGCCCAGGGTGGGAGAGGGTCTTCTAGGAGCCTCAGTGCAGGATCTGTAGGAAGAGACTCTTGAGTTTGGTTCTCTGGGAGCACTTGCTCATCTCCAGGTTTCAACAGCCTAAAACTCTACACTGGAGAACAAGCTCGCCTGGAGGCAACATAAGGGGTGTGATTGTGTGCGGGCTGGCTAGAGAGCTGAACGGGTTATTGATGGTGCAAAGCTGAGGAATGGCTTCCATCAGGGGCTGAATTCATCTGGGTCACTGGTTTCAGTGGGCAGTCAGTACTATTTGGGTTGCCAGTGAGGTTACTTTCATTTAGGTCTGAATCACAGGTGGAGGCGGAGAGAGGCACTGGAATGGATCCCCCTCTGAAGTCTGCATCCTCAGCCTCTGTGAAAGGACAGTCACCATGTCTCAGGGCAGGCAGCTTGTACCTGTCAGGAAGCAGAAACAGATGCGAAGCCCTCCACCTCAGAGCTGCCTGACCAAATGCCAGTCTCACTTCAAGCCCAGGACAAATTCAGCCTTCTCTAAAGAGGAGGCAGCCTAGTTTCCTGGAAAAAGCATATGTTTCAGACTGGAAATCTTGTCCTGTTTCTCCTTCCTCCTGGTGCTAGAACTTTAGGAAGTTATTTAACTGTTCAATCCCTTTATCTGTAAAAGAGAGGTGATTATAATCCCGAACCTTGCAGAGTTGTCTGGAGGAGGTGAGTTAAAGGGAATCTTCTGCACACAGTAGGTCCTCAAGAAATGACCACTGAACTAAGCTTTGTCTCTGATTGGAAATGCTCCTCCTTCAGTACACTTCCGCGGCAATTTCTCAGGATCACACACAGTACTGCTTTCATTTTCTGCTGAATTCTAAACTGCTAAGGAGTAAAAGCCTGCTCCAAGCCACATCTGATCTTTCCGTGTGCCTGGCACAGAGGAGGTGTTCAATTAAAGCATCTTGAATTAAACGGAGGGCTGTAAGAGAAAAAACAGCATGTCTCTCCGTGCCAGCCTTCCTCCGTAGCCGAGCTTCCCGACTCCCACTGCTTAGCCAGGTGACGGCAAGAAGGTGTGACGGTACAAAGCTGACCTCGGGGACTGAACGTACCGTGGGGACTCGGGACAGAACTGCACAGTGGGAGCGAGGGAGGCCATCCCTGACCTGCCCCAGAGCGTATCTCCTGTCTCTTTGGCAGTAAATCTCAAGTTCAGACAATCCAGCCTGGCAGACCCCATTTAGGCAAAGTGGGTGTTCTCATCATTTATAACGGAAGCCTCCAGGAGAACAGTTAATTGCAAAGAAGGATGAGTCACACACAGCAGCCTGGAAGGAGCTGGTACTTGTTGTGAAAGGACGAAAAGCCCAGCCAGAAGGCTACTGAGAACCCGCTCTGGTGTCCGGGGACCTGCGAGGAGGAAGGCAGGGAATGAGCCTCACACCCTCTCTGCCCCCTTCTCTGCCAGGAGCCACGTAGAGGTGATAAGTCTGGAAATGATTTGTGCAATTAACCTTTGGGATTTCCAAAACGCAAGACAAGTGTAAAGAATACCACAGACGCCTCTATACATCTTTATCTCACGTTTGTGATAGTTTGGTGGAGTGAAAGGTATCAGCCTCCCTAGAACATGTAAAAACTGAGATCTGCCGCTTTGGTGTCTTGCTGCCCGTCACTGTGGTACTGGTGTGATATGAGACCAGGGTTGTGGGCCACCAAGCCCAAGTTCTGTTCTCTGTATCATGGTTGGGATCCATCTTTCAAACCACAGGAGCGGCCTCTATACTGGGCAAGCAGTTCAGGTTCCACCTTTCCAGCAGTGTCAGGCCTCCATGCCAAGAGTACGTCCTCACTAACACGCCCAGCACTTTCCAGTGAGCAGAAGGACACTGCAGACACTGTTCAGCGCTCTTCCTACCAACCCGCACTCCTTCCTAGGAAGATGGTACTATTATCTCTTCCCTCGCAAGCGAGACAGAGACAGCCCAGTGACTCACCCAAGGCTCACAACTGTTACGTGATAGAGCTGGGATCTGACCCTGGTGGCTGCATCCTGAGGCCAGACTCTGGTCCCCTCTCCTGGCAGCCTCCCACAGGTAGCTCCCTTCTCTCCCTCACCGCTCTGTTTAACAGATTTTTCCTTATTTGAATTTAAGTGCGCTACCCCGGAAGCTCTGGCCATTAGTTTCAGCTGTGTGCTCTGCTGCAAATTCTAGTCCCTCTTGCCTGTGAGAAAGGTTCAGCTTGTTGTCCACTTCCCTTTTCATGCCTCAGTTTTCTCTTTCTTGGGTTCTGACTTCCTTTAGCTTTTCTGGAGTTGCTGAGCCTTGGTGAGGGAAGAGATAGCTCCAGTGCTCCAAACATGAACGAATTTCCAGATTTTTTTTCCCTTTTGACAGTACCGGGGATTGAACTCAGCACCTTTGCACTGAGCTACATCCCCAATACTTTATTTTTCTGTGATGAGCTTGCTAAATCACTGAGTTACCCAGACTGGGCTTGAGCTCGCTCTACTCCTGCGTCAGTCTCCCAGGATGCTGGGATTACAGACACGCGCCAGCATGCTCAGTTCAGTCCCCACATTTACTGATCTAATTGTGATCCACATCACCCTGCTGGTTCTTGGCGTAAAACCTCGGGTAATTTTTGGTTAAACACGGTGAGTACCATAGCCCCCAGTACTGTGCTTGTCTCATCAGCGATGAATCGGAGGTTCCGCGCTTTCTCTGGCTCAGCTGTTTTTCTCCAGAGGACTCAGTTCAGCTTCTGATTCTTAGCTAAGTCTCCTACCCTACCCCTGGGGGACATGCCCTTTCTGGTCTTCCCATGGTCCTCAGGGCCGTGTAAGAGCTGCGTCATGGATGAGGCTGGATCAAAGTGCAGTGAAGAGTTATGAATTACAGCATGGGTCAGGGGTGTGGTTCCTTGACAACTAGAGTCAAGGTCCCCCTCACTGCAAGGCTTCAGGAGAAGGGCTGGCCCACTGCAGGAGCTGTGAAGGTGTCACTCCCAGAGTAACTCGAATGGCTTGCCAGCTGTCTGGTCAGGCTTCTTTATCACCACTTACTTACTGGAATATGGTGCCTGGAAGCAGTTCTCTGAGTATGTCAAGGAGCAGTAATGTCTTCAGGAAGATTAAAAGACAGCAGAAAAGTTCTTGGATTTCTTGGTCTTCCAATAACTTCATCTTTTTTTTTTATCTTACTGCATATTTATAAAGAATCAAAATAATGCCAGGGAAGAGAATCATCCTGAGTTTTAGCCAAGTCCTAAAAGATGACATAAACAAAAAGGAAATTCACTGGGGAGCTATCAGAGAGCTCATGGAAATGATGAGAAGTTTGGATGGGAGCTTGGAAGTAGGACAGGAACCAGGGAAGGCGATGCCCGATAGATAAGGTGTTGCTTCTAATGTCTTATATTTCTGTTACTCTCATTGACCTTTGAAATTCCAGGGCAGAGTCTGATTGGTTGGGCATAGGTCATGTGCCCACATGCATGTGGGGTGACCAAGGAAGAATCTGATGAAAGGGGTCTCCAGGACCCCCTCAGTTACTACATCTGGAAGCAAGCCTCAGTCAGGGAGAGGCAAATTTGGAAGCTGAGGTGGTTGGACAGAAGAATGCTAAACTAGCCAAAGTGAACACACAAACAAAACATACCACCCATCAAACCTGGAGCTCAAGCAATTAGCAATTAAAAAATAAAAGAAATCCAAGCATCTTCCTTCTCTGAAAGTACCTTGAAGAACTGGTATTCAGAGCCATCTTATCTCCCTTCCCCAGAGGAGTCAGAAGATGTTTTACTCCATTCTTGGGAAAACTAGATGATTACTTCCGGCGCAGCAAAGAAAAAAACCAAACAAACTGCAGGTTCACATCCGGTTGCTTGACCCAAAGTGCCATGGTAACATATCCCAGAAAAGCACTGCATTGAGGATAACGGGATGAGGGTGTAAAGCTATGAATGCAAGAAATGCCCAGTTCTCCCTGTTAGTTATCAAGTTTCTGATAGAACCAGCCTCTGTCTCTCTTTGTCTGGTCTAAAATACGTCCTGATAACAGATGACCATGTTTGGTATGATGGAGAGATATGGCATTTCTAGAAGGCTGAGTTCAGAGATGATTTTCTAGGGCATAAGTGAATAAGCTTCAGCAAAGAACCAAGGAAAAGCAATGATGCCCACAGGGAATGAACCATTTGGAGTGATCCCTTTGGGGACTCTCCCTTTTTGTAGATTTTTAAGCTTCCCAGCAGGGATACCCTAAACAGTGTGTCCAGAGAGTATGGGTGTGGAGTAGATGAGCAACTGGGACCTCTAGGTCACAGCCTGATACAGAAACAGGAGGTGCAATCTGGAAGGTCTACTGTGACATGAGGACCCACCATTCCTTTTTTCTGGCAGAGTCGGCCTATGCCCCCCCTCACCAGGGCAGGATTGTGTTTATTGTGATCAAGTAGCCTGTTCCTTGCTCAGTGAGGACCCAGGCAGATCATCTGATGATCAGCCATTGACCATAAACTGGTACTCATTCCAATTAGGACGCCCACGTATATATGTTCAGAGCACCCCTGTGCATCGCTACACTGCTCATGTTATTACAGACCGCTGAGCTAGGTAGAAATATTCCAGGTGGTCTCACAGGGCCAGGTGTATGAGGGAGTCCGTGCAGAGGATGAGAACATGTTATAGCTGCAGCTCCAGGGCCGTCTGTTGAAGCCCAGGCCTCAAGATAAAGGCAGAATGAGCAGGCCTACATGCATCCCCAAGGGATAAGCAATAAATGAAAGATTATAATGGATACCACTTCATCCAATGAAGTCTAGATAAACATCAGTCTCCCAGGAGCAACCAGGGCCTCCAGATCCATCCCTTCCTAAAAAGCTCTGTGTTCTTTCCATATATACACCCGCAACACGACCCACTATTACCTAGGCGGCTGTTTTTGTAATCATAATGGTTGAGCAGAGTTTTGACCCACGTGGCAGCCACCTCATGATGTTGCTTTACAAAACTTCCCCTGTGAAGTGGGGTCTTCAGCCACCTACTTTCCAGTCCCTTCTGCCTCTCAGGCGCTATCTCAATAAAAGTATCCTACTCTTAACCTCAATTGTTCCTTAGAATTCATTCTTTGACTTTGGAGAACACGAACTCGGTACATCTGACATCTAATAGGTTGAGTTATAGTAATGTTTCCCCTCTATCAACACAGCTGAAGAGGGCTCACTAGGCCCTTAGTTAGCTCCATAACTGGTATAATCCCTACCAAGAACTCTCCTGGGGCATCAGTCTTTGAAATTCCAAACAGATCATCTTTCTGAGCAGCTTAACACAATGCTTGCTCCATGGCAAGTCACTCAGTGATGGAAATTCTTCCTGCACCTTCTGACTCTAGTTCTAAGACATCTCCTAATTAGGGCAAATTTCCCTTCCCAGATGGGCCCTCATGGACATACTTCGGGTGCCTCCAAAGCTTCTCTCATTGCAAAACACTTCAGTCACTCACTGGCAAGTTTGCCACATCCCTGAGTTGAGCCTGGCTCCTTCCTCAGGCCCCAGACTGTACCAGTGAAGGCAACCTGCACTGTCACACACACTATTCCTGGTTGTCCAGTCTGGAAGCATTCGGAAGCCGAGGCTCTCAGTCTTCCCTGTGGAGAAGTGATCTGTGGGATGGGGCTCACCTTGGTTACCCCACATCAGGCCAAACCTCTGGTTGGCCAGCTCTGCCCTCGAGGTGGCAGTTATGCAGAGCCTGCCCTCTGTGGTGTACGGTCCCCCACAGGACTGTGCGTGGGTAGTGGACTGTGAGCTGGGGAGTCCATGACTGGATCCTGTGGCTCCTGAGCTCTGCGCTTTAACAGCCCCCGCAGCCCACACAGCTAGAACTTCCCTCCTACATGCAGAAAGGACCGCTGTGGAAGCCTCTTCTGCTGCTGTTTGTCCAACTCCTGGCTGAGTGGGAGTGAGTCTCCCTTGAGCCTGCGTCGTGATGGGCTCTGTGGAGTTTCACAGCTCCATCAGGAGGCGCAGGACGGGCTATGGCTTCATCCTCTATAGGGACAATGGCGGGCTGGGGCAGGGGAAGGGCTGAGTGTGCCTGGAGGAACTGCAAAGCTGACTGGGCAAACTGAGGCCTGCCTTGCCTTCCTCAGACCGAGAAAACAGCCCAGAGGCAAAGGAGGCCCTGGGCAAGGGACAAGGCCTCAATCTTTGCTCAAATGGAGATCTATTGTCCCTGAAAACTGTGGGAGGTTTGTCAGAGGCTCTTGGACAGTTGTAATCTGCATTTCGTTTTATGGGTTCATATTTGCTTCATTCATTTCCCTTTGTTTCCCCAGAATTACTTGTGGTATATAAGTGCTTCTTTTGAATGCTTTTCAATAAAGCTCAAGAGAGAAGGCGCCAACCCCCACCCCATTCTATCTTGCTGACTCCCAAGGCTGGAGAGACTAGGTAACCACGCCTTGCCCCAAGCAGAGAGGTAAAAGCAAGGGAGAGTTGGGGGTGGAGGAGGAATGGGCCTGGATTACCGGGCTCCTGAGTGCCAGGTGCTTTCGTGTGGTTAATCAGATTTGTTCTTCCTACAACCTTATGGCAAGCTTGATTGTTCCCATTTGGCTTTTTCAGACAAGCAAACACACAGACTCTGAGAAGTGAAGTCCCTTGGATTTTCCCCAGCTGGTAAGGAGCAGAGCTGAGATAGGAACACAGATCTGGCCCACGCGAGTTTCTCTTCTGCACGATGCCTGAGCTCTTAAAGTGGGAAGGCAGATCTGTCTCACCAGAGCTGATTCCTCAAGACCCTTTCTTTTCTTATCCCTTGAAGGATCCTGTGTGGCTATGAGTCAGTTCCCTCCTAGGTGTATAAATGAACAACCATGCCTATGGGGAAAAGAAGAAGTAAAACAGCTGAGTTTGGAGGATTCAACCCACCTACACAGGTAAATCCTTTGGCTGGGCTTTATTCTTAGCTTCTCTACATGTTGGAAGGCATCAGTGGGTGTAGGATGTCCTGAATGAGCCAAGGATTCATGTCCCAGTTCATCTTCACAGAAAATATTGTCAAAAGAGCCCATGCTCCTGGACAAATATTGTTGGGGCACAGTCACAATGTAAGGACACATTTATGAAATAGCAAACTTATAGGTATTTCATGATACAAATTAGAGAGCAAGTATTCAGTTGACTTAGACAGTGTCCAAACCTACCTACATCCCTCTGATGAGCACTGAGTCAGAGTAATTGTCTATACCTTAAGACACCCTGGGCTAGTCAAGGACACTTTTAACTATGCTCATCCTGTAAGGGCCCCTTTCCATTGTTCCTAGAATATTTCTGTACTGTGATAAACAATTCCTTTGTTTCAATAGATCTGCTTAAGACTAGCCTGTCTGTCAGCATATGACTCAATGCATGTAACCAATTATGTAATGTTTTGTCACTTGCTTTGTACTTCACACTTATAAATGCTATATAAACTAAATGCTTTGCAAACTCAGGGCTGTTGTCTTTGGGAATGATCCTGCAACAATCCACCAGCATTGGCGTAAAGAATCTTCCTTATAGTTTGACTTGGGGATTTTCCCACACAGTATGGACATCGGCTAGTCTCTCTGGGCCTGCTCAGCAGAGCAGCTGAGGGGTCTGAGCATGAGATTTGTCAGATGCCACAACCCTGAAATATCAGAACTGGAAGGCTCACATCCAACTTCCTTATGCAACAATGTATGGGAAACTTTTAGGATTTCTCCATATCCCACAGCTGATTCACCCATTCCAAGTTTCAAGGTCCATCCCAGGTCTCTTGTCTCTTCCCCACTGGCTTTTACTGGCTTGTAGTCCAGTCACATCACATTTTGGCTCAGAATCTCAAGGAAGATTCAAAAATTTGCAATTTACCTCCTAGGCTATGCTTATGTGATCCGGCCCGCGGATCAATCCGTGGGTCTAACCTGGAGGGGGAACGGGGATGGGATGAAAATGGGACAAGAGGAAAGAGAGACGGAGACAAGTTGAGCAATTCCAATCAAGTCTCGTTTATTGAGGAAGTGAACATAGTTTATATAGGGTGAGGGCAGGAAGTTGTCATCAGGCAGAGATGTTGTGGAGAGACCA
>PVJX010043668.1:0-13552 GCA_004027295.1 Dolichotis patagonum
ATGTTTTTGAAAACATTTTTATTCAAATCACTGCAAGATTTAATAGTTTTCTAGAATTTTCTGATGAAATATTAAAAGGTAATAGAAATTTAGCATACACAAATGATATTTAGCTCTTCTTAATGTGTTTTTCACAAAAAGATAATCAGAGCAATTTGTCCTTCAGTTTTATTTAAAGAAGACTATCTTAACCCATACTAAAACTGCTTGAAGGTATAAACACACCCAGACCACCTATGATTTGAATTTTCTTTAGAACTATTGCATTCTTAATTTACTTTCAATTCCCTTTTTCATATAATTTTTTCTTTTTCATGCAGTGAAATTGTACTTTACACACCAGGGGAAGTATTTATCTCCTGATATATATGAAGGAATAAGACCATTTAATCTTAAGACTCTCAATTATAGTCTCCTCCAATGAGTTATGAAGTTATGATGTTCTTTCTCCTTTTAGAGTTCAGATAAAAACAGAACCTATCTATTGAGAAAATGATGGTAATAATAATAACTAGATCACATATTATTAAATAGTAATTCAATGAGATATAAGGACAGCCCTTTAATCAAATTTTTCTTTTAGATGTAGAAACTCATCTCACTTTTCATACTTATTATTAAAACCACACTTAGGCCCCAATTTTCCTGGATGAATCTCAGTTTAAACCTCCTGTTCTAGAAGGAGAGTAGCATAACATCATTCCCAAATGATTTTCAGTACCATAATAAATGAATAAATCTTATAAGAAAACAGCATTTTTTACACTGTTCATATATAAAGTTCTCTTTTTTTCCTATATGAATAATTTGTCTCAGCATAAAATCAGTATTCCAGTAGTTTGCCTCTGTCCTCTATGTACTGTTAATATAAATATATTTGTCTCTATAGGTTATATACTGTAACCCTGTAACCCATGTATTAGTTTGAATTATTCTGCTAAAAGGTCTATCATTTATTTTATATTCATATTATACTTTGTTAATAGACATTTATTATCAATCCACTATTGCTGAATTTTCTTCAAATTTTTCTCACTTGAGATATTACTATCTTTTTTCCTTTTACTGTTAATTTTTTAATTAACTTGGCAACTTTACCTTTGGAGATTTAACTTTAAATTCATAAAAGTTATGAATTAATTGCTGGAAAATTAATTAATTAATTTTCTATGGACATATTAATTTCAATTATGATTATTTTGACATGTATATATGCTCTCATATATATACTTTAATGCTCTCATAACTGTAATGCTTGTAAATGGTCTTATGAACTTTAATGCTCTCATAAATGGTCTTACAAACTTTTATTATTGTCTTGTATACTTTTTTTCCTGGGGCAGAATACCCAATACCCATAATTAAGGGAGGGAAATTTTATTTAGCTTATAGTTTGTGGAAGATTCAGTCCATAATCAGCTGGCTCCAAGGCAGGATGGCATGACACAGAGGCAACACTTTGAGCAACAGGAGACTTCGAAGCAACAAGAGCAAAATGCAGGCAGAGCAAGCCTCTTTTCTTTCCTTATATCACACACAGCCAACCCCTCCCCCCAGGCACACACTCAGGGCAAGTGTATCACTGACAAAATCTCCTTGCCCTCCCCTATATATTTACAAAGTGAGGACCCTGGCTCCCTGCTGAGTTCCTTAGCTAAACCTTTAAATTTTTCCAGTTGACACAATGTATCAACTATAACATTTATATTGTTGGATATGTGAGAGTTTGACTTAGATGCTTAGATCTTTTTGATATTACATTGTGTCAATAAATATTTTTTGTTTGTAACAAGGGTATTATAGATTGCATTCTTTGAAATACTTAGTTAAGATACATATTATCCATGAATAGTAAACGGTTTGCTTATATGTTGTGAATCCTCAAACCTGTATTTCTTTTGAATCAGTAATTTGTATATTGCTTAACTGAACCAATCATTTTTTTTCTATCATGTTAGTGTTGTAGGATTTGGTAGACATTAATTTCAAAAATTTACCTTCTTTCATGATGTGGAAGAGTGTTATAAATTGTTGTCAAATTTTACCATTTTTTCTTCATCTAATTTTTTTAATCTCAGATATTTTCTCATACTAAAACACTTTTAGGTTGCTCTTTTTAATAATGTAACATAATTCAGGAAATGCTTTTGATACAGATGCAAACTGTGAAGCACAATGTTATTCATCTTGCACTATGTACATATTTATTTTCTAAACCTCTAAACCAGATCAAATTTGTATAACTTTTGTCACAGACTGATACCATTGCAGCCAAATATTTACAACTGCATAGTCAATAGGATGATCCCACAGTAAGTGAATCTCCGATATTATTAACATAAGAGTACATATAGACATTGAAAGACATGGTCTTCCTCCTTTATGAAGCAAGAAATGGTTTATTTTTTACTTTGAAATATAGTTAATTATTTCTTGGTAAAAGCAGAAACTGCCTTTACCTCAGAACATGAGTTTGTGGTATCAGGAACAATGAGAAAGATGCATAACCTTTGGAAGGGAGGTAAACCTCTCTTAAACCAAAGGTAATTATTAGGTCCTACAACATTATTAACAAAATTTTTTTTTAAAAATGAATCATTTGTCTATTCTCTGATCCTTGGTTTGAAGTTTAACACATTAAAAATGTGAAGTACAGCTGGGGATTTAGCAAGCGCCTGCCTGGCATGCGCAAGGTCGTGGGTTCGATCCCCGGTACCAAAAACAAAACATGTGAAGTACAAATAGTTAAGGGAGGAGGGAAGGGATATGCTTTTTTGTCATAAGCTGTTAATTTTGTTATTTGGAGAATTCCTACCAAAAATGCAAAATTAAAAATATTTGGCAAAATAAGAATCACATTCCAATAGAAAGTTGCTTTCTGAAAACACAAATCACATGTTAAATTTAACCAAGGCTCAGAACTATGATTCAAGCTCTGACCATCACAGGCATCCAAATGACACTCAGTGCATAAAAAAAAAAAAAAAAAAACATGGCAAATTAGATGTGTACATGATTGATTGCTGGTCCAACTGTTAGGGCTCTCTATAGGTTCCTTCTAGTGGGCCATGCTCTGTGTCCAGTACACCTAGGGATCATAGCAGCAAAGAGTCTTGTTCTCCTGATCACTTTTGTTGCTTGCTTGTGCAATGAAAACTCTTTACAGCACTTTGAAAGTATAACTTTTTCCAAGACTCTATCCATGTACATTAAATCAAGTTGTAAATTTTGACTGCTGAGTAATATCTATTTGTATTTAATTTGTTGGCATAACATAGAAATAACTGGGCAAAATTGTTGAAATGTTCAAGAACTTTAGTGGATTGTCACTCAAATGAAAATTAGTATGCTACAATTGATATTTTAAAATATCACTCAAGTATATTATTAACTTCAATATTATTTAGATTCTGTGTTCTGAATAATTTGTGCCTTTCATATGGTACTCCTTATAGTTTATAACTTTTTTGTGGTGTTCCATTATGTTTGGTAGGAACTGCTGAACTACGTTCTGATTTAACTTTGCACTTTTCAAAAATTGTTTTCATGTGAAACATACTAAGCTTCTATGTAGATTTTTAGATTTTCATGTACACATTCTTGTTCTTGAGAATCAAGATTACATACATGTATTACTTATTCATGTTTGAGGTCTTCGATGACTGTTTAAATCTTTTTTTCCCCCCTTGTGTTCCATAGCTTTACTAAGAACTGGCTAGATGTGGGTTTAGCTATGGAGGGGTATGATTATTTTATTCAAATACTGCTAGAGTTGCTATGCTTAATTTATAAGAGTTCATGTGTTTTAAGCCTATAGGGATATTCTGAAGTGTTACTTTTTGAAATATTGTTTCTTAACTGTGTTTACAGCCCAGGCTTCATCATCAGTTTACCAAATGAGTTTTTAACATTTTTTTCTTTGTAAGTCCCTACATAATATCTGCTTTATTTTAAAGACTGAATTCATAAATAGATAGATACAGTCAGTTTTCAGTGTTTTCAGTAAGAAGACTCTTTCAAATAACTGTAAATGTTAAAGTAACAAACAGTGAATTATTGTTCCTAGAGGAAATAAACTTTTAAGATGTTGTGATCTTCTGTTTACAACATTTTAATTAACTGATTGATTTATACTTGGTTTGTATATACTTTCTGTAGAAAGAAAGGTCTTAAGGTGTTTGACAACGACTTTGTTTAAGATCTATTGTTCACTTGTTAACCTGGATCTCCCAGTCAACAGTGCTATAACTGATGTCCAAAGAAAGCTGATTTAACAGAGAGTTTTGCCTAAGTACATCAATGCCTTCTCGCCCTTAGGAAAAATGGACAGGCCTTCGGGGCTATGCTTGGGGATCATTTAAAAGAGTGATACCACCAAAATTATGCTAAATGAAGTGCAAAAAACAGGTCTTGTCTATAGAATTAAATCTCAAAGGTGGTAGAGGATTATTTTGTTCGATTTCAACTTTTATGTGTTTACAATTGACCAGGAAAGTATGAAGAAACATTTCCTTTAGGAACTACTAACAAATTTTTAAAGTTACTGAATTTGAAAGTTCATGTTTGAAAGTTAGAGAATGTGCAACATGAATCCTCAAATAAGGAGGTTTGGTATATGCATAATATATTGGCATTTCAAATTGGCTATTCTGACAAAGTGTCAGAAATAATAGCCTGAATATGTACTTACTATTTTTAGTAAAAACTCTAGTCTTGATAAATGTAGATAAATTCCTACACATTGCCTTTGGAGTGGATTTATAATAATCTTTTGGAAAATGTTTTTGTAGCATATATCAAGTATTTTTGCATTATTTATTCTAATTAACTCAGTAAATTCGCTTCTTGAGAAACTCTTTCTATAAATTACTAAAAATTGTGAATACAAATTCATATAGAGTCACTATAACATACTTATTCTATAAAATCATGAAAGAAATAACATCCAAACAGACTAAAAATTACATAAATTATAAGTATTCTTGTAAAAAATTATTATGTAGTTTTAGATGGATCAAATTTATTTAAAGTTATTAATATGGGAATCTCTGATCATTAAATAAGGTAAAGTGACATAAATATGATACTGCACTTTGCATAACATGATCTCTGCTATGTAAATACTTCATAGATACTAAAAGAAACTTTTCCATAATTGCTTGAAATATTTTTTTGATAATGCTGTTTTGCTTTTACCATAAGTATATATCTATTACTAGTCAGACAATACTAATGGATAAAGTGGAGTGCATAATGGATTCTAGGAAAGTGATATGGAAATAATCCATATAGGTCCATTTGATAATGATAGATTCAATGACAGTAGAAATTCAGATACACCCTCCTCAGTATCAAAGAGGGTGGCAGAGGAACCATCTGTGAGACTGACACAGGAAGGAAATTTGGAAGGGATAACACAAGGAGAATATGTTCTCTGACGTTGTATTTCATTTATCCTAAAAACACAAAACCTCAAAATATTTTCAGTGTTATAGGGAATTTATAAATTTTCAAATGAGTTCCTATGGGGTAAATAAAAGAAATACAATAGATTTGCTTTCTGTGTATACTAAAGTCCTGAAAAAGTTTTAAATTTTGCCTATCACATTTTATGATAGTATAATCAAATACATTACATTTAAATATAATTTTATTTATATTTATGATACAATTAAATATATAGTACATTCAAGAAAATTTTTATTTTATTGAAGGAGTACAAACAATAAGATATTTAGGAAATAATTTCAGAAATATCTTTGAAAAAAGGTTTAATAGATTCTCTTAATGAACATGAGAAAATTTTCTTTAATGCTTGACTGTATTCATGTCAAATGAGCACTATTTACAAATGTGTGGTGACAAAATCAGCTATTATTTTTTATGAAAATTCAACAATAATTTATAAGAAAAAAATAATTATTCTTCCAGGAATAAAAGTAACAACTTTTACATATAATCTTATGGTTTAAAAAGTTACATTTGTTCACATGTCTTCCACAGAATAGGTGCTATTAAAAGTTTTGTTTTCATGAATATCATACTAGGTACAAACATACTTCATTCCATGGAAATATATTCCTTAAAGAAACTACTCTAAGCACAGTTGTAAAATTAATTAATCCTAAATTGCACTTCTGTACGACTATTTTCCATAGTGGAACAAGAAAAAATATTGTCAAAAATCATGCAGAAAATATGTTTAAAATTTTTTACCAAAGTAAAAACATTATATCAAAATTTATTTAACAGAGAAATGTTGAATTGAAATATTTTAAATAATGTGTTCATATTTATTGTAATATTCCTAAATATTGTATAGCATTTCCATGATTATGAGCATTTTAAGTCCACATATGTAATTGCAAATATAACTTAATATAAATAGTATATTTTTGAAATAAAACACAAGACTAGTATGAAATAATTTTAAAACCAGCAAATTAACTTTAAGAAAATAAAACTGGAAATATACTCTGTTGTAGCTTTCTAAAATATATATATATAATTCACATATATAGTACATATTTATATATATATATATATTCATATTGGAATTTTCCTTAGTATTCTTATTTTAAAATACTTGAAAATCACTTACTGAAGAATAAAGAACAAAAACCCTAACAAGTTCAACTATCAAGCAAAATTAGTTTGATATATAACCACTTCAAAATTAGTTAACAGAAATGTCAATTTTGTAAACTGATTTTAGGCTGTTAACTTTAGTAAAAAATGTACTTCTCATAAGTTCAAAACATATTTTATTTCTAGAGTGAATGCTTCCCTGTCATTTTAATCAACCATATCTTTTATGCAAAAATTATGTATTATTATTATTCTCTGGACAAATTTAACTCCAAATTCTTTTAGCCATAACTGTTATTAGTGTATATTTATGAAAAAAAAATAAATACAAACACTATAGGGAAGTGATATATAGATGTATCACAGTCTGATCCTTGTTACTTCTCCTTCTGTTCCTCAGAACCCCATCTGATGCTCACAAAGTCTGTCTCCCTGTTTCCTATCATCTACTTTTCTCCTTGCTCCTTAATTTATTTGCACTTTGGGTCTCTCGTGTAAGAGAACTTATATGGGATTTAGACTTTTGTATCTGATTTATTAATTTAACATTATGTTGTTAAGGTACATCCACTTTCCTACAAATGACTTACCTGTATTCACTTTTAAGCTTGAGTGGCACTCTATTATATATGTATTTACCATTTTCTTATCCATTCATCTGGTGATGGACACACAGCCTGCTTGTGTAATTTTGCTATTATAAGTCATGCTGCAATATATTTGGTACATTTGTATTGCAGTATTATAAATTCTTTATATCAAGAAGATTGTTGCAGGAGGTGGAGCTAGGTAAAAATGGAATTTCTATTTTCACCTGGGAAAAAGGGAATCTCTGGGTTTTTAAAAATTTTTTCATGTAATGATTGCACTAGTACACATTTCCACCAACAATATAGAAAAGTTCCTGTTTTCCTATATCCTCTACAGCATTGGTTATTGTTTGAGTATTTGATGATAGCCATTCTTTTTTAGAGTAAGATAGAATCTCATTTCTTATTTTATTTGCATTCTTCCTTTTTCTTATTTTAATTTTTTTTATTTTAAAGAGATTAAAAGAAAACAAAACAATAAAAACAAGCAAAATAGAAATTTTCATTTTCCTAGTAATCAAATGTGCTCAACACATTCTCATATGTCTATTACCCAGTTGTTCTTCTTAGTTAGATATGTCTACTCAGTAGCCCACTGTTGATCTCTTGTCTCTTTATGGCTAATTGTTTTTATCTCTGAATGTGTTACAGATATTATTCCCCTGCACAATAGTTGACTGAAATTTATTTCCTTATTTTGTATATTACATCTTTGCTCTGTTGGTTATTTCCTTTGCTGTACAGACTATTTCTGATTTGATTTAGTCTCAGTTGTTGATACTTCCTGGTATTATCTCTTGTGCAAAAGAACTTCTCTTCAGAAAATATTTATCTATTCTTTTGCCTTCAGTATATTAGTATATTTTATCTTCTAGAAAACCCAAATTTTTCTTTAATTGTCAATACTTTGTAGAAAATACAATTCCAAGTGTTCTTGTCTTTACTAGCTTATTGTATTCATTTGTTTTAAAAATTAGACTATTTCTTTCTAGACTATTAAGTAACTTTGCACAAACATACTGAAATTTTATAATTATTATTTACTGGGAACATTAACTCTTGTGAATCTCTCTCTAATTTGGGACTTTGCCAGTTATGTATTGGTTTAAAAATATTACAGTTGAAAAGATAGCATTAATACAAAATTCAAATTACTCAATCCATATTGTACTTATAACACACTTTGAGTTGACCTTTAAAAAACTTTTCTTACCGTTCTGCTTTTATCTTTTTATATACAATATTTGTAAATTATAAAGAAACTATTGCTTAATTTCTATAGAATGTTTTATTTTGTTTTCAATACCTTTTATGCTGGGTTCAAATTTTCTATCATTAAAAGTCCTAAATCTCCTAAAACTTATAGAACATAATTTTAGAACATCTTCTGAGGTTATAAAAATGTAAGCTCAGTTAACTTATCATGTCCTTGTTGATCATATGAATAATTCCAAACAAATTTTCTGTCTACAACATTGATTTTCATTGAATAGCACTGCCAAAGAAAATATTATATGTAATTTGAAGGTCAAACAAAGTGATACAGTAGTTCCCAAGTAGTACTTAATGACAGCTCACCCTTAATCTCCCTGTCTTCCAGTGAAAACTGAAGTTTAAGACAATCAATTACAGAGATAAGGAGGTTAAATGTGTTTTCGAAGAAACAATATGATTGCTATATTTATATGATACCAAATTGTCTTAAAATGGAGCTACACTGTAAAGAGTACAAGTTCATTATATTTTTGGCTTATGCACATCACTATTAAGAAAATAAAATATGTTAAATTTTTAAATTTTCTGCAATACAAAATTTTAAAGTCTGTAGAATAACATATCTAACAAAAACTTGCTGTCTACTTTGAGAACCAGAGCTTGAAATCATTTCTCATTTTCTTTATTACATGATTTTATTTATCTTAATTGAATTTATATATTGATATTAATGAACCGAGTGTGTGAGGAATGCAAATCGCATTATACATGGCTCCGGATTGGGTAACTGCAACACTGACATAATCCTTGGCATAATTGAAAACATTTTTACAGTTTTCATGAATTTAAAATATAATAGTCTATTTCACTATCTCATATGCAATGTGCTTAATAAATTTCATATATATTTATTTTAAAAAGTTATTTAAAGTATTTATAGTGAGATATCTATTTGTAGACATATGCAAAAGACAGTGGAAACCGAAAACATAACATGTAGCCATAGCAAAAGTAAAAAAGCTCTCTTGCCCCTCCAACAAAATAAATATGAAATAATTAGTATTCCTAATTGTGGTGCACAGATAGCACTACAAAAATAATCAGCATCTCTGTCCTACTAATGGTTCTTCTTACTCTTCAAGTAAAAGATAATTTTTATATAGAAACATTCAGAAACCAATGAACAAAAAGACATAATACCAGGGATTTTTTTTACATTGTAATATTGATTATCACTACCAGTTCTCCCACTTGAGGCAGATATGTGTCTTGTTTCTGACTTGATATCCCTTAGTTTTTAATGACTATGCTTAGTTGATCTATTACTGCCTCTCAGAGTAGTCCTTGTCAGACTGTGATAATCATAAGGCAACTTGTCTACCGAAAATTTTATGAGTTATACTTTCACTAACATACAGTCTTCCCACATCAAGACAATAAAAGAATTTAAGCAGATCAATTGTTAGTACAGCATTGTCTTCTGAAAATGCCTATTGAGTTTCTGACACAGTTAATATGAAAGTTTTTCCTGATTATGTAATATGAGAACCAAATGAAGTGGAACTCTATCTCAAATATATTTTTCATTTCTTAAAAGTCTTACACTATTGTAATATTTCATGACACACAATGAAATCTTATTTCTAACACTTGATGTCTATTGTTAAATTTGACCACTTGCAGCTTCTTTGGTGCTTTTTGCCTTACACTCTGTGAACTTTTGCAATTGAAATATATTGAAAAGAAATATTAGTCATGAAGCATTTGCTCACAAAGTCCTGTGCCAAGCTGAGAATACTCTACTTGTCATTCATTTGCACTGGATATGTCATTACATATAAATGAAATAAGCACTGTTCACCCAAATAAAAATAGACCACCTTCAAGAATTTTTAAATGTAAAATAATAGAATCTAGTTATTTCCTATGTTCTTACTGTAATGATAGTTCTGTCTCTTTCAGTTAGAACTTTCAGAAGAAAATACTGTGTTTAGCTGATAATAAACCAAAACTGAAAAAATATAAATTTTTCCCTACAGTTAACTTAAGCATGTTTTTCCTATTACTTTCAATGAATTCTGGATTTCTTCAACTATGACTACTGGTCACTCAAGGTTGACATGGGCTCAAAATAGCGAGCTCTCAATCTCTAAATAATTTAGCAAGTATTCCCTGTGAGACTTGTGAATGAGCCACTGATTTTGTTTTTTAATTATGATTTACCTTCTCAGCTGTAAGGGTTTTACAACTTGCAGTCAGATAGCTAATTTTATTTCAAGAATTTTTCACTGTTCAAAGTTGTAGAAAATGTGAAGAACTCAAAATGCAATATACATGGCTCCAGATTAGGTAACTGCAACACTGGTTCACAGTTTTTGTAAACATTTGGGTCAGCTTCAACTTGTAAGGGGAATGTTTAGCCATTGCTGAGGTCGATAGAAAGTTTTCCATCTTTTTGCTTCTTTTATAAACATTCTTGATTACCAGAACAACAGAGTACAGTCAAAAACAATGTGCTCATTCCCAAACCTACTACCTTGTGTCCTAGAAAATCATACAACATCATACAGAATCATACAACACTTAGGGTCTCTCTCATTTATGTATGGACAGAGGACATGCACTGAGATAACGTCTTCTACCTCAAGTTCTGGCCTATGGAAACCTCCCCCTAACAACCACTGTTAATGTTTCCCTTTCTGGCTTCATCCTCCAAGTAATTGCAGAATTCTTCAGTACCACAAATTTAAGAAAAACTGTGGAATCAAATGTGAAAGGAGCTGGGAGTACCTACATACTGCAAGAGGTACTACAGAGGTACTTCCTGCCATTAGGAACACATTTTTTTTTTTTACTTTATGTGAGAAAAAAAATAAAATTCTTTTATTTTAATTTTAAAGAGAATAAAACAAAAGAGGGCAGAACAAAACAGATCAGAACAGAACAACATAAGCAACACAACACTTTACAATAAGACAACCAGACATTAACAGTAGCTATCAAACTATATCTTTCTCTGCTATAGTTGAGCATAGTTTCAAATACAATAATGTCAAACATAACTCAATAGTATAAAACCATTCAAGAGAGTGAAAGAATTACAGAACATTCTGAACCAAATAAATATGATCAATGGGTACTATAATATCTCATTTTCAATAAAAAGATTTGTTCATACTATCACATATATTAAAATCCCAATAAGACACAACATGATAGAACCAATGGTAACAGCAGAATAGAAGCATGGTAGGACTTCTAAGGCAGACAATATTAAATCAGCAATGGCTGCCATAATGTTTTGTTTTCAAGAAAATAAACTTCTATTGAGTTAAACCTTTGAAATTTCGTGCAATAGCAAGTCACTATTGAATATTTGCTATCACCTGCGAGCTGTCCAGTTAGGAAATCTGAATAACCTCTGCTGCGATCATCTAAAGCCTTTGTTCTCTCTGATACCTAACTGTAGCTTAGAAAATATGCTATTACTCTGTGCTGCACAGAAAAGGAACTTTGTGATCACAGTGTGTGAGGCAAAGTTTTTACTCTCTTCAATGGGAAGAATCATAGGTGCTGCCACGGTCCAAATAGTTATTCCATCCTTTCCCCTCCAAAAAAATTTTTTGAGACAAAGTCTCACTGTTTGGTCCACACTGGTCTTGAGCTCACTATGTAGCCCAGGCTGGCCTCAAACCCACAACAATCCTCTTGCCTCAGTCTCCCAAGCTCTTGGATTACAGGAAGGGCCACCAAACCAGACCCTAAATTATTACACTGAAACCAAACCAAAAATCCAACACAATTAGGAGAAGAGACTTTTGAGAGATTATTAACTCATTATGGCAATGCACAAATAAAATCAGTTCCCATATACAGAACTACTATCTAGATCTTTTCACTAAGGGCAGACAGAGCCAATAAACATTATCTATAAACCTTAAGGTAATCTTCACAAACCACTGAATCTGGTGGTATTTCATCTTGGAGATCTCATTGTCCAGAACTGTGAGAAATCAGTATCAGCTGCCTATAATTTACCCAGTTTATGGTGTTTGGTTATAGCAGCCCATAAAATGAAGGCAGTTACTTTACTTTCCTTATGTAAGCATCCTCTCTCCTGTAACATTTTTGTAATCTCAGGAAACCCTGAATATTACTATTATTTGTATCATTTATTTACTGCCAAGCAGTGCTTTTCCTTTGTTAGGTATTGATAAGATGCATTGTCATAATTCAATCAGTTTTTTCCTCTAACCTTCTAACAATGTTTGGGCCCTACAAAAGTGACAATCAATGGAAAACAAAAAATTGAGCTCTTTTCAATCCTTACTTATCTTCAACCTCTGGCCTCCAGTCACTATTTCAGTAATGCTAGAATTTGATCTTTTTTGTGTATATAAAGTTCGGAATTTTGACCATATGTGCTCTTCCTGGCCTAATTTGATTAATCAAGAGGTTTTCACCACCTTAAATTTTTATAGAGTATCCTCCAGTTAAATTCAATCCCAATTAAACTCTTTTTCTAATTCTTTGCAGCATTTATTGTCCTCTGAAATTACTTATCTCATTAATTATATATTGGACTTATTGAATTGAATAAGTACCATAAAGTCCATGGTCTAGTGTCACAGTAGTAAACTAATAATGACAAGCATTTGAGAGTGGACAAATTAACCAACCATTACAGTTGAAGAGGTGTCAGCAGCCTTTTTTGAGTCTAAGGCTAAACTCAGGCTTTCTCATCATTTCTACATCTTTATCATGAACTAGACACTTCCTTGTATGTGCAAATGTACCCACTGGAAAAGCAAAGGGCCAATGCGTTGGGTGGTGATTATAGCACTTTTTAAAATACAAGGTTTTTACTGACCTGAATTGTCAATCCAGCAAGATAGCAAAAGAAGGAAGAGGGCCAGAGAGGAGCTGTATTCTATTGAACACAAAGGTCAAAGGTATTCAGATGTCCCCTTGGATAAATCACTGATACTCCTGGATTAGGGAGTGAGCAGGTAAGAGGACTGAATAGCATTGTAAAATTCTCCTTTAGGTATTTAAATCCTGTAAAATGGTCTCAAATGAAACTGTTTGGAAAATGACTCAGACTTGCAAAAACCAAACAGATTATAAAGGTGAACATGTTTGACAAGACCTTGGGATGG
>PVJX010043669.1:0-13567 GCA_004027295.1 Dolichotis patagonum
AAACAACTGGGTTAAGGTTATCTTCTAATAACTAGGAATAGCACTAGTAATTTTAAGTTTTCTGACTTCTAACATCTCCTTACTGAAGTTTTCAAATTTTCAAAATCAAAACTATATGTACAATGCATTCCCATTTTGAAATTCTTTTAGAATGTTATAGATAATTTAGAATGTGTTAGTTTTACTCTACGAATTAAATGTTTGAAGGACATAATCATTTTGGTGTTAAGAATATCTACCATTGTAATTTCTATTTAAGGACCTTGCACTTGGCAGGCAGGCGCTGTGCCACGGAGCTGTATCCCTGGCCCTCCTGGGTACCTTATTGAAATTAGGAAATTAGGTACCTCATACCAGAGTCTGGCTCATCACATGCAAGACCCTGATTACATAGAATGAGCTTTTCTGTCACCTTCTAGTACTTTGTTGGTGCCCAGATCTTATGTATGGTGGCAGGGCTTAGCTTTTTAGGTGAACATTTTTGCAATGGTTTCTATTTTTTATCACCCAGGGCCTTCTTGCAATTTGGAGGGGGAAACAGCCATATTTACCCTTCAACCTTTGCAGTGTGGGAAATGCTGTGGATGTGGAACAGGGGCTAGCCCCATGTTAGAGAGTGTGGTTGAGGAAGATGAGGGAGGAGGTGGCAAAGTCGGGGTCCAGGGTTGATAAATGGGAATTTGCCTTGTGCAGCAGGGCAGGAGTTCAGGCACAGAGAACCAGTGTATAGTTCCCCGCAGCCAGGCCTGCAGGAAGGAAGATGTGCAGCACGTGTGGAGAGAGCAGAGGGCCTTGCATCAGCCGTATGTGACATGGTTATAATTTCTTTGGGAGTGGGAAGTCACTGAAGGATTTCATCTAGGAGAATAATATGGTTGGAGTTTTGTTTAGAAGAACCCTGTGAGGTGCAGAGTGGAGGTGAATTGTAGTGGAGATAGAAGCCAGTTAAATGGTTTTGTGATGGTATCTGTACAAAATGTAATATTAACTGAAAGACAAATAAATGTAGCTATTTACAGATCTAGCTACTATTTAGGACACAATGCAAGATTTTGTATAGAGGAGAAAGTGTAAATAAGGCTTTTGTCTGGCTAATTTAAAAACTGCAAAGAAATTCATGTATGTCTTACATAGATCTATATCTATATCTATATCTATATATCTATATATCTATATATCTATATATCTATATATCTATATATCTATATATCTATATATCTATATATCTATATATCTATATATCTATATATCTATATATCTATATATCTATATATCTATATATCTATATCTATATCTATATCTATCTATATACACAAACAGTCAAGAGAAATGTGCATATCACTGTTAAAGGTACAAACAAGGGAAATTCAGTAGAAGTAGGATCCTTTCTGACTAGGATAGAGGGAAATATTTGTATTTTCTTTCCACTCATTTTAATTCTTTTGAAAAACATATTTAAAAAAAATGTAACAGAAGGACTGGGGATTTAGCTCCATAGTGAAGTGTTTGCCTAGTGAGAGCAAAACTGTTCATTTGATGCCCATTGCGGGGATGGGAAGAGGGCAACATGACAAAAAAGCTTTAGGAGTGGGTGGTGAACTTCTTCATTACCGACAAATGCTGTAGTTTGGAGCACTCAGACTGTTGGGTAGAATTTTTTCTTAGAAATAGATTATCTAGAGATATAAATTCATGAAAGATCATAATTCCATAGCAAGTTAAATGAGCAAAAGGCCCTGTGTCTCCTTTTAAGGCAGTATCTAACACTCGTAAGTAGTATGAAGCCAGTATTATAGTTGACTGTTCTTGAGTTTTGTTTTATGTTCTGAGTTTTTTCCTTTTCTAAAATTCATATATGTTTTCATTAAATGATTACATTTCTTGTGGGAAGTTAGTATAAGTGCCTAACACATCTTAATTCTTTTTTTTTCTTATCACCTCCTTCCCTCACCTGCCACTCTATTCATCTTTGAGCTTTTTTTTTTTTTATTTTGACTCATGATTTAGTGCAGAAAGGTTTGTGTTATTTGCTTTCTAGTTTTGTCAGTGTATGCACGTCTTACTTATCAGTAGTAACAGTGGATTCCTATACATTTTATCTAGCTTTCCAGCTTTCCAGTTAGTAAGTGAACAGTGGTTTAGTAAGTCCCTTGGATGGTAACATTGTGCCAACACTGTTCTCATTTTATCATATACTCTACATTTAGTCTAGTAAGTTAGTAAAGTGTCATGCTGCATCCCCTTCTTAGTGAGTTATGGATCTTGAAGTTTTCTATCCCTGAGATTTGGAGAGGAAGCATTGCTGCTTCCCGTCTGGTTGAGACTAAAGACATTTCAGCTGCTTCTGTCCTGTGGAGATAAGACCAGATACCACTAAAGAAAAGACTGACACTGAGTTTCCCCCCTTTTTACTCAAATGATTTCAAGGTATTGTTTCCAAAAAGTGTCACTTTTGCTGATGAAAACCAGTGTTAATTTCTTCTCTCATGATTTCTTTGAAAGTTTCCCTTATTATATATTAAATACTTACATTTGAGTTCTGTGTTTGAGACATTGATTCTTTCACTTTTAACTTGGTGCTTTTAGTAAGGTACCACATTCTTATTTTTATAAGATAGTGTAAATAATAAATTATTTTTATAGATTTATGGAAATATTCTATAGATCTTTTAAAGCATGCTAATATATGTTTACAAGCATATATGATTAAGTATAATGCTTACAGTGTCTTTTAATATTTAGCAGAAATTATGTACAATACAGGTACTTCCATCTCTAGCTCTCGGACCATCAATCTGTCCATTAATCTTTCTAAAATCTAAGTGTGTTAGTCTGGGAAAACCATTTATCCTCTCCCAGCCTTGGTTTCTCATAATGATACTGGAAAAGATAAATCTGTAGGCCTTTTGTATTTTAAGATGCCTGATTCTCCCAGAATTACAAACAGCTTCTCAGTTCACATTAAGAATTCCTGGGAGGTAAACTCTCAGGACTTATCTGCCACATGGAAATATCATTAAAATAGTCTTGTTGGAGCTATATAACAGAATTAGTCCAGATTCAATATATTTATATTCCTTTCTTCTATAAATGAAATCATATGCCTAAATTGATGAGCATTAGTATAATGGCTCCACAGAGAATTTGATTTGAGAGTTCTATTAAACATTCTCTACAAATGTTTATTATTATTCAGTAAAACTTTGATATATTATCATCTAAAGGAGATGTAATTTTTGGTTTTAGGATAGTTACGAGTATTCTAGAAATATATAAACAATCACTAATTTTTTATTTTTGTGAAGAATCACTGAAGCAGACATTGGAGGAGAACTTGAGTGGTAAACTGGGTCATTAATAGGGACAATTTGATAAATATTTTTGATAAGGTATTTTGTCATACAACTGTGGAAATACCTTTAAAATGTGCCTTAAAATGCTTATTTTATGGTTGGTTTTAATGAAGTAATTTTTTTGTATCAAATATATAATCACTTGAATTCAGGTATACTAAAAAGTCTTCTGGAATAGGATGTGCTAAATTTTGTTTTTTTTTTCTACATCTTCTGTCTTCCTTAAGTCTCTTCCTGTTCATTACCCTGCCTTCGTGATAATCTAGGTTTCCATTTCTGTGTCATTATATGCCCACAGAGGGCTGAAGATTGGTCTGTGTTTCTTAGATGTGTAGAGACCTGAGTTCTGTGGTCCTGTTTACTATATCTGTTGTTATTAAAGCTATTCACACTCACACTCTGGCTTCTGCTTCATTGTTTGTTGAAATCATGGCATTTGGTTTTTCATCTCTGCAGTATTTTGGTTCCCAGCATGGTACCTTTTGCTGTGCTGTTTTCTAATTCCTGAAGTTTGTGTTCCTCAAAGTTACTTTTCACACTGTATACTGTATTGAGTCTCTCAATTCCCTTTCTTCCAACCAGTTGGTAAACTATGTGAGAGCAGAAACTTTTGTTCATGCTTACCTTCTCAGGTTAGCCTTGTGTTTGGCAAAGGGAAGGGATTTACAAAATATTTGATTAAACAATTGAATGTCATTCCATTCTATTACTCCCCCTTTCCAGTTAATTCCTAGAGTCTCTATAGCACAGCCTTAATCCCTATTACACCTTTGGTCTTGGGACTTTTACTTTTCTGAATGCTTGACATTTCTCCTTCACTGTTCTGTAACTCCGAACAAATTTCTTGTAGCCTCTGATTTTGTTGATGGTATCACTCTCCCAAACACTTGACTATAAAAAAATCCAGTAATTAAAAAAAAATCTCTTTACCTAATAGCACAGTAGTTCAGATCAGTAAACTGAAATTGAGTGAGAGTTACTTAATTTCTTTGAATCTTAGGTTACTCCTCTATAAAATTCCTACCTCTTGGAGTTATTTTGAGGACTGTGTAGAAATAGACACAACAAGTGCTTATTTAGTATGGCATCTGGCACATGGTAAATACTGAGTGAATATTCCCAGTACAGATGTGATTTCCAGTGTGTCACAAAAGAACTTTGTTATTGTTTGTAAGTTGCCCATTTCTTCTAGTCAAGGAGCTTCTGCCCCACTACAGTTTTCTTTTGCTGCAGAATTGCTTCCTAGTCCTCAGACAGAACTCTACCAGAAAGCAGATTTTGATCACATTTTTCTCTTCTGAGACCCGGAAGACTCTATAGCCACTTATGATCAAGTCGACATACCTCAGTTTGACATTTTGGAAAACCTGATTGTCACCAGAATTTCTAGCTTTATTTTTTGTGTCTTTTCATTGTATTTCCAGTCATTACCTTCATGTTTTTCATTTCTTCAACTTGCCTTAATGTATCATATTCTCCTCTCCTCTATTCTTTACATCTGTTTTTCTCCAACCATCACTTACGGCCTTGCTTCTTGTTTAGCCTGAAGCTTTTCCTGGGCTCTCTCTTGGGACATTGCTCTTGTTGCTTAATTCATGAATTTTATTTATTCTTTTGTTCACTCACTGCTTCTTAGGACAGTGATTCTAGGCATCTGTTGTAGTTAGAGGTCATTGCATGCAATGGCGATCAAAAGGACAGAGACCTCAGACTTCCTGGAACTTAGGTTTTATCACGATTTATTTGACAGGGAATCATATCTTGTGATGTCTTTTGAAATTTTCATTTATTCACCAAACTCATAATATTTTTTCCTCATGACTTACTTGATGGTTTACAAACAGGAGGAACTACAAAAATATTGCTTAATTTTATAGGGTCATATTCTTGTCAATAGTTTGGAAACTACAGCTTCCATATCTGAAGTAATACTTGGGATCTACTACTTGGGATCTATTTGAAACTGGAAAGATTTACACATTACACTTTAGGTACATGTTTCTTTTGAAGAAAGAAACGTCCCTGTACAGATTATCTGTACTACTTAAGCCTTTTTCTGGTAAGCAGTTGATTATGTGTCAAGTATGTTTCTGTTCTTACCTCTGGTGGATTGGGCATGTTTGAACTTAAAGGAATCCTTTTTCATCTTTCCAACTTTTTAATGCAAAACACCCTCCTTTTATCTGAATAAATATTGGAAAACATTATATTTACATCCATAGCCAGTTAAGTCTTAATATGTTTTATGGCTCTTGAGAAAATTAACTGATGATGACTACTTAGTTTGAAGACCTTCTAGACCAGGGTAGATGTTCCCTTACCGCTGTATCAGTGCAAAGCCCCTGTGCTGTTGTTTTATACTGTTTCTCTGAGTTAGGATTTTTGTACAGTGCCTGTCTTCCCTTGGACACCACAAGCTCTAGGAGGGCAGAAGTTACCTTCTGCCCCCTTTTTTCACTACTTTAGCCACACGACCTAATGAGTATGCACAAATAAGGGCACAGCATCTGATAGGTGCTCAGCAAAGATGCATTCCATTAAATTGGGTGCTCACTAAATATTCAAAGAGCTTTTGCATTGATATAGTTGTTAGGGACTGCATAGGCTGAGTTTACGCTAGAGGGTACACATAGTCCCTGCCTTCAGGGTGCCCATGGGCCAGAAAAATGCGCTATTTAATTGTTTCTAACAGTAATATCTGCTTAAAGTGTCTAGATTTTTTTTTTCCAGATTTAAGTCTCAAAGATGAAAAGAAAACCTCACTGTGAAGTAGTACAGTGTATTGGTTACTTTTCTCATTGCTGAGACAAAATATCTGACACCCAAAATTAAGGGGAAAAAAAGGTTCATTTAGCTCACAGTTTGTGGAGGTTTCAGTTCATAATCAGTTGGCTCCAAGGCAAGGTGGCATGGTACAGGTGCAGCAGTTCATGGAGGTGGAAGACAGCAAAAGTAACAAAGCGTAATAAAGGGAGGAGAGAGAGAGTAAGCAAGCGTCTTTTCTCCCTTATATTGTATGCAGGCTACCCACCTCAGGGCAAGTGTAGTGCTCACACCCATAATACTAGCATTGGATCATGAATCAATCACATACTCTAGAAGCCAACCTGTATGACTGCATGAGGCTTTGGGGGAACATCCAGACAGAAACCATAACATACAGTTTTTGTCTGCAGATGAAGAAACTGAGGAACAGATCAAGTCCCTCAGATTCACATAGGTTGGTAACCTACCTCTCTCCAAGCCTTAGCCTGGTATATTATGTGATGGTGACAGTCATACCTTGTACCTAGCCTATCTTTTCAGAACACAAATTCAATACATGTCTGACTTGTGTGTGTGTGTGTGTGTGTGTGTGTGTGTGTGTTTGGTATGTGTTTAAAAAATGGGGCAAGGAATTAAGATTAGGAAATGAGGCCACTGCTGACTAAGATTTTGTGCATCTCATTAATTTTTTCCCAGTTAGTCTCTACCTTTTTTCTTTTGAGACTCTTACCATTGCTTAAATTTCCCATGGTAGTATGTTTGTTAAGAGTTTTGATTTGTCTGGTTGCTGTTTCGGGCCTATTGGATTAAGTTTAAAACTCTTTTTTTTAGTATTTGGGTGCTCCATAGTCTGAACAGTTGTGTTTTATTTATTTCTTTATTTTTCTATTTTTACCACTCTGGGTAAGGCAGTACCCAGGCCCTACCTTCCTACCTCAGGCCCATGGGTATATTTGTACCTCATGCCTTTGTTTAGATGGGCTCTCTGCTGCCACAATGTCTTCTATAAACTTTTTGTCAATTAAAATGAAAGCACTGTCTTTCTTTTAGTTTTGAAGTAAACAAGTTTAGCCCTTTAGTTACATGCTGGCCACCATGCTTTGCTGCTATTTCCTGTGTGCTGGTTTTCTTTTTCTACTGAGACCTCTTATTTGTGAAGCAAGGGACTGAATCCTGTATTCCTTTTTGATTCCCACTGAGTCTCCTATGGTGCTGTGCTAGTGTCCCTGCCTGCTAAGAAAACACTCATTTGTTGGTTGAAGTAATTTTAATTATAGAGTTTGCACTTAGTATTTATTTCTGAAAACCTCAAGGCTTTGCAAACATCATGGTACCTTAGGGAAACACAGTCCTCTCTGTTAGAATAGGGGTACTTCCCATTTGTGTTGTATGTGGGGTATTGCAGAGTGCTTTCATGTACTTTAACTCATTCTGTGTCCTCAGAATACTTTCAAGAAAGAGAGATCATTGAATCCCCTTCCAGGAGCTCAGGCATTAGGACTCAAATAATCTGCCTGTGAATCACATGGCCAGAGCTGGGCCCTGGTGCTGGCTTATTTGACTCTATTTGCATTGCTACAGGAGGGACTGGAGCAACCAGACCATGAGCTCTTAAGGGCTGGGCCCAGGAATGTTTATTGCACATCAGTGTTGCAAGATAAACTTGAAGTTCTTGTGTCAGATGCCTATTCAATCTTCCTGTGCTTCTGTCTGATGGGCACCATTGAGTTTGTTTCTTCTTGCTAGGATTTCAATAGCAATTAGCTAGTTACATCTGTCTATCATTTTCTTGTCTATCATCTCTCTGTGTATAAACAATTAGACATTTTTAGTTATTATGTCAAAAAATCCAAAGTCTTAAAAACCCTAGTTGTGATACTTAAAATTTTATTAGTGCTTTCAAAGCTCTACCTTGCCAGTGTCAAGGATTTCTGTGGTAATGAGGTGTGATTCACAACCTAGTGGATGTTTAAATTAAAAAAAAATTGCAGTGAAAGACACATTAATCTCCCTCAAAATACTCCTGCTCACTTTGAATACATTTATCCCATTATTTTTATCACTTTCGGAAGCGGTTCTGAAAGTCCTCTTTTGAAAGTATTTTTAGTTGTGCTGTCAAGGCTGCTTCCATGTCCTGATTCGTTTAAAAATGTTTTCTTTTCATGTTCGTTTTGACTTTGGGGAGGAGCCAGAAGTCTCCTGGTGCCAGATCTGGTGAATAAGGGGAATAATGTGGATGAGGGCACACCATAATGTTTTTAGGAACTCGCCTTTCCAGTGGTTAGCAGTGGTAGCAGCATTCATCATATTTTTGATCATACATCCTAAAGACACTTATGAAAGAGGATTTCCAGAACTGCTTCAGAAAGAATGATGGGAGAAGTGTGTTTTAGGTGAGGGGAGTATTTTGAGAGTGATTAATGGCAGTGTGTCCTTTGCCACCATTGTTTTTTAAAACATTCACTGTGTACCCTGATCACCCCTTATAAGTTGGTGAGTAACCATATTGCCATTCTGAGGGTGAAGAATTGGGACATTATTATTTTGGGAAAGAGGGATCTTTTTGTACAGTTTTATATTTATCATCAATAAAAGCCCTAATCATCCTTGGGATCATCTTTGGGATCTCTCCTTGGGAATTTAGTTTTAAGATTACATGAATTTCCTTCCATTTGTCTCATGAATGTAGTTCTTTGATCATAATTTAGAGCATTTAAAAGTTTAATTGCTGTCATTCAGAATAATTGGTAATGTAAGTTCAGTTCTGTGTTGTTGGCTTTGTACACACCCTGCACACAATGAAATCTGAGGGTTAGCAGATGGGGCAGTTCAGATGTAAGCTGACTGTATCTTCCCTATCAGCATTTTATATTTATGGGCTTCTGACATTTCTCTGGGGGGAACACTAATTTGTGAAGTTCATTTTAAACATCTCCTTTGCTTTTGGTATGTATAATCAGATGCCCAAACCATTTTAAATATGATTAAAAATAAATACGAGCTTTGTAGACAGTGTGGACTCAGTGAAGACAGTCTTATATTTGTGTCCTTGATGAAGAGTAATCCATTTCTGGTTTTAAAACACCTGCATGAAAATAAATTGTAATAGATTAGCTTCAAGGTGACTTGAAAATATGGGATTGCTGCTTTCATTTTAGCCCTAGAGAGAATAAACAAGAAATAGGCACATTGACTTGATTCTTAGTATACTGTCATCATTCAAATATTTTGGTTCTGAGAAAAGTAGGGTATAGAAAAAGTGTGGCTAATTTTTCAGTCTGTTCAGAGATCACGGTTGGGACTCCCTTTTCCCAAAGGAGTTGTACAAGTGATTTGCTTCCTAAGGGCCAACTGAGGCAATTTCCTCATAATGCACCTGAGAGGCACCTTGTGATGTCAGTTTAGATGAGAGTGAATATTTACGGAGGAAAAATACATTAGCAACGCAAAAAGAAAATTAAATCTAAGTACCGTGATTAGTGAAGTGAGAGATCGCAAAAGAGAGAGTGCTAGAAATAAAGAAGCCAGCAGCCTTGGATTGGAAACAAGATCTTACATGTGCACATATTTTGGTTCTTTTCTGTACAGTTGTCTCAGCAAGCTAGAACCCTCAGATCCGTGAGGGTTGAGCCATGCTCAACACGTGGCTTTTAATACTCTTGAGATTTTATTTTGCAAGATATTTTTAAAAGTTGGAGAGTCAGCTCTTAAGTTCCTGGTACAGTGTCATTTGGAACAATTCAGTGATAGAAATATTAAATGGTAGTCTTATTTGTTCTAGGTGTTTCATCTTGTATTTTTATTTTTTTTAATTTTTAATCTTTATTAGTATGTGTTTATTGTCCACAGTGGTCACATTCCTTGTGGAGAGTTGGTACGTGTACACAACACATCTCGATTCTTATTTCATCCCCCTCCCCTGTCTTGCCTCTCCTCTTTCTCTATTTTGTGATCTCCTTCCCAGTTGCAGAAGATCTATCTTATTATCTTTTATTTTGCTCTTACTTATATTTTTGGTTTTTAATACAGAGAAAGTATGTAATATTTAATCTTGTGCATCTGATTTATTTCACTTAACATAATGATCTCAAAGTGCATCTACTTTCCTACAGATGGCTCAAGTTTATCCTTCTTTATGGAAGAATAGTACTCTATTGTGCATAAATACCACACTTTCTTTTTTTTTTTAATACCACACTTTCTTTATCCATTCATCTGTTGATAGATATATAGGCTGCTTCCAAGATTTATCACTTACGAATCGTGCTACTGTAGACATGGGTTTGCATGTATCACTGTAACGTGATGTTTTAAGTCTCTTGGCACAATACCCTGAGGGAGAATAGCTGAATCAAATGGCATTTCTAGTTTTAGTTTTTTGAGACGCTTCATATTGGTTTCTATAGTGTTTGTACTAATTTATATTTCCACCAACAATGTAGAAGGGTTTCTTTTTTGCCTGCAGCCTCTGTTAAAGGGGAATGGTGAAAGTGTTGTTTCTGAATTTAAAGGGAAAGCTTTTAGATTTTCCCCATTTAATATTATGTTAGCAGCAGATATTTCATAAATAGCTTTTATCAGATTGAGATAAAGTTCTCATATACCTATTTTCTTCATGACAAGATATTAGATAGTACCAAGACTTTCACTAGGTCTGTTGAGATAATCACATGATTTTTTTTTCTTTGCTTTGGTTTATTGATAAATTACATTTATTGATTTGTGTGTATAGAACCATCTTTGCATTCCTGAGATGAAGCCTACTTGTTCATGATGTATGAATATCTTTTGCATTCTATTTGCCAGCATCTTGAGAATTTTTGCATCTGTATTAAATAAAGATAGTTCTTTTTTTTTTTGGTTTGGTCCTTGTCTGGTTTTGAGATCAGTTCCAGGAATCATTTACAGGAATGACTGTGGGGAGTACTCCTTCCCTTTCAGTTTCACTAAAAAGCTTGAGGAATGTTGGAGTTACATCTTTCCTGAAGTTTTTGTAGAATTCAGCAGTAAACTCATCTTAGCATTTTTTTTTCTTACTGCTTCTAATTTCATTGTGTTATTGGATTATTCAGGGTTTTTATATCATTGTGATTCAGTGTTGGTAATTCATATGTGTTTAGGAATCTGTCCATGTTTTCTATTCTCCAGTTTATTGGGGTACAGGTTTGCCAAGAAGTTGCTACAATCTGAATTTCAGCAGTATCTATTGTGATGTTAGCTTTTTCATTTATAACTATTTATTTGGATCTTTTTTTGGTAAGATTGGCTAACAGTTTTTCTATTTTGTTTCTTCTTTCAAAGAACCAGCTATTCATTTCTTTTTCTTGTCTTTAATTCTCAATTTCATTGTTTTCTCCTCTGATCTTTATAATTTTCTTCTTTGTACTAGCTATAGATTTGCATTGTCTTCGTTTTTGTAGGGCTTTGAGTTGCTTCATTAAATTATTTATTTTGGCCCACTTTGTTTTTGTGATGTGTGTATTGACAGTTATAAACTTCCCTTTTAGGACTGTTTTCATTGTTTACAGAAGTTCTGTTATGTTGTACTGGCATCAGTTTTATTTTCCAAACTGTTTTATTTCTTCTGTAACCCATTTGATTACTACAGAGTGTATTGTTTAATGTCTATAATTTCTGTGGGTTTTTTGCCATTCATTTCTAGTTTCATTGTGTGGTGATCTAGTAATGTGCATAATATTTCAGTTCTTTTGCATTTACTTAATTTTTTTTTTTTTTTTTTTTTTTTTTTTTTTTTTTTTTTTTTTTTTTTTTTTTTTTTTTTTTTTTTTTTTTTTTTTTTTTTTTTTGCTAGTATATACTCTATTTTGTAGCGTTTCCAAGTGCTGCTGAGAATATATATTCTCTTGTCTTGGTTAGAACATTCTGTAGATATCTATTAAGTTCCTTTATGGGACATGCCTAACTCTGATTTTTTTTTGTCAAATTGATCTATTTATGATGGTGGAGTATTAAGGTCCTCTACTATAATTGTTTTGTTATTTATCTGATCTTTTATGTTCAGGAGTACTTGTTTTATGAAGTTGGGTGCACCATTGTGTGGTACATACATGCTAATAGTTGTTATCTTATTGAATTATTCCCTTAATCTATTTGTAGTGACTTTCTTTGTTTTGATCAATTTTGGCTTATAGTTCACTTTGTATGAAAATAGGGTAGCTTCATCTGCTTTTCTGAGGATTCCTGTTACATGAATATTATTTTACGCTTTTTTTTTTTTTTTTAGTCTTTGAATTTTTTGGGGGGGGGTTAAATGTGTTTCTTATATACAGCATAGTATTAGATGTTTTTTTTTTCTTTAGCCACTCTGCCTGTCTGTGTCTTTTGACTAGGGAATGGAGACCATTCATATTGGGCGTTATAACTGATAGGTACTGACTTACTCTTGTCATTCCATTATTTTCCTATTCCCAATTCATTTGCTTTCCCTTCTGCTTAACTTCTCACCCAACCTAGTATATTCATTGTATTAGAATTTTTGTCATACTTCATTATCTAGGATATCCTTGAGAAGTTTTTTGACTGCTGGTTTGGTAGTTAAAAATTTCTTTAGGTCCTCTTTACCATGGAAATATCTTCATTCTCCATTAATTTTCAAAATAGTTTTCCAGGATATATTATACTAGGTTGTAAATTGTTTCCTTTTAGGGTTTGAAATACTTCACTTCAAGTTTTCCTGCCTTTTAAAGTTTGTGTTGAGAAATGTGCTGTAATTTTAATGCTTTTATTTATTTATTTTTTGGTTTGTTTTGGTACCAGGAATCAAACTCATGACCTTATGCTTGCCAGGCAGACAATGTGTTATTTTACTATTGTAAGTGATTCATTACTTTTCTGTAACAGCTTTAAAAATTCTGTTATGTTGGACTTCTGGGATTTTTGACTACAATTTGCTGTACAGAAGTCCTTTTGTGACTGTGCCAATTTGGGTTCCATATGCCTCACTTTTTGGTATGTTAAATTCTTCTTTAGTTTGAAAGTTTTCTGCTATTAAGTAAACAGGTTTTTATGCCATTTGTGGTTTTTTTCCCTGATTTTTTGCTAAGTCCAGTTAATCTTAGATTAGTTGTCTTTTTGTCATGTAGCAGCTGTTGGGTCTGTTTTTCTTTTTTTTTTTTTCTTTTTTTTTATTTAAAGAGGATAAAACAAAACAAAATAAAACAGAATAAAGGGTAGCAACCATACAGTATTCCAAGGAAAAAAGGAAAAGTACAACAACAATAAAAACCTAAGACATTATTACTTGACTAATTACATACTGACTTCTTGGAAATAGTTGTTTAAATTGCAAAGTTAAAGCATGTAAAGTAGACATTCAAACAGTGAGACTGTTAACAGTTCTGCTCCATGATCTGACAAAAACAACAATATGGTCATCCATCTTATCCGCTCAAATATACATGCAATTATATCAATAGGGTAAAATTAAA
>PVJX010043670.1:0-13558 GCA_004027295.1 Dolichotis patagonum
ATGTAAAGTATCATGTCATCTGCAAATAATGATAATTTAACTTCCTCTTTTCCTATCTTTACTCCTTTTATTTCTCTTTCCTGTCTTATTGCTCTGGCTAGTATTTCCAGTACTATGTTGAATAGGAGTGGTGATAATGGACATCCTTGTCTTGTGCCTGATTTTAAGGTAAAGGCTTTCAGTTTTTGACCATTTAATATGGCTGTTGGTTTGTCATAGATGGCCTTTACCATATTGAGATAAAGACCCATTATTCCAATTCTCTGTAAGTTTCTTATCATGAATGAGTGTTGGACTTTATCAAAAGCTTTTTCTCCATCTATAGAGATGATCATGTGGTTCTTGCTTATGGTTCTTTTGATATGGTGGATTACATTTATTGTTTTGCATATGTTGAACCATCCCTGCATTCCTGGGATGAATCCCACTTGGTCATGGTGTAAAATCTTCTTGATGATTTGCTGCATCCTATTTGCCAATATTTTATTAAGAATTTTTGCATCTATGTTCATTAGGGAGATTGGCCTATAGTTCTCTTCTTTAGTTGAGTCTTTCTCTGGTTTTGGTACTAGAGTGATATTTGCTTCCAGGAATGACTTAGGAAGAATTGCTTCCCTTTCAATCTCATTAAAGAGTTTCAGGAGTGTTGGAATTAAGTCTTCTTTTTATTTCTTGTAGAATTCTGCAGTGAATCCATCTGGGCCTGGACTCTTCTTTGTAGGCAAGGACTTAATTACATTTTCAATTTCAGTAATATAAATTGGGTTATTCAGCAGTTTTACATCTTCCTGATCCAGCTTTGGTAGTTCATATGTATCTAAGAATCTGTGTATTTCTTCTGTGTTATCGAACCTATGAGAGTAGAGGTTTTCAAAGTAGGTGTTGATGATCTTCTGTATTTCCACTGAGTCTGTAGTAGTGTCACCTTTTTCATTCCTTATTGCATGAATTTGAGTTTTTTCTTTCCTTTTTTAATAAGGTTGGCCAGGGGCTTATCAATTTTATTCATTCTTTTAAAGAACCAACTCTTAGATTCATTGATCCTTTGGATTGTTTTTGTATTCTCTATTGCATTAATTTCTGCTCTGATCTTTATAATTTCCTCCATTATTTTGCATTTTGGCCTGTCTTGCTCTTCTTTATCTAGATGTTTGCGTTGTAGCATCAGGTTGTTTATGTGTGTTTGTTCTGTCTTCCTGATGTGGGAACTCAATGCAATAAATTTTCCTCTTAGGACTGTTTTCATTGCATCCCACAAATTCCAGTAAGTTGTGTTTGCATTTTTGTTTGCTTGTAAATATTGTTTAATTTTTTCTTTAATTTGCTCTGTGACCCACTGATTACTCAAGGGTGTATTATTCAGTTTCCATGTGCTTGTAAGTTGTAAATCTACCAAGTCCATTTGTTCACAGGTGTGATTCAGTTCTGTTATGTCTTTGCTGACTTTCTGTCTAGTTGATCTGTCCCTTTGTGTCAATGGTGTGTTAAAGTCTCCTGTTATAATTGTGCTATTGGTTATTTGACTTTTCATTTCTCTTAATATTTGCTTTATATAGCTGAGTGCTGTGTAATTTGGTGCATATATATTTAAGATTCTTATCTCTACCTCTTCAAGTTTTCCCCTAACTAGTATGTAGTGACGTTCTTTATCTCTTTGGATAATTCTTGGTTTGAAATTCACATTGTCTGCAAACAGGATGGCTACTTCTGCTTTTTTTTTTTTTTTTGGTTTCCTGTTGCATGAAGTATTGTTTTCCATCCTTTGACTTTCAGTCTATGGGTGTCCTTTTGGGTTAGATGTGTTTCTTGTAGAGAGCATATGGTTGGATGTTGTTTCTTGATCCATTCTGCCAGTCTGTTTCTTTTGATTGATGAGTTGAGGCCATTTACATTAATGGTTATAACTGTTATATATTGGTTTATTGCTGATATGTTATCATTCTGCTGTTGTGTCTTTAGCTTTCCATTCTGTTTAATTATCTGCCTTGCTTGGTGGTGTTATCCCATGTGTATCTAGAATGTCTTTCAGTATTCTTTGTAGGGTTGGTTTGGTGTTCATGAAGTTCTTCAGCTGTTCTTTGTCATGGAAGTATCTTATTTCTCCATCCATTTTTTTAATTTTGTTTAAAGAGAAAAAACAAATCTGAATAAAGGTTAGCAACAATAAAAAATTCCAAGGAAAAAAGGAAAAGAACAACAACAAAAAATCCTAAGAAATTATTACTTGACAAATTACATACTGACTTCTTGGAAACAGTTGTTCAAATTACAAAGTCAAAACATGTAAAGTAGACATTCAAACAGTGACACTGTTAACAGTTCTGCTAGACAATCTGACAAAAACAGCAATATGGTCATACATCTTACCCACTCCAATATACATGCAGTTATATCAAAAGGGTAAAATTAAACACAACAAAACAAAACAAAGCAGATCACAAGAAAGCAATGTAAGAGACATAAATTTCAAAACTAGAGAATCAGAGATATTCACCCTCCATCACACTGACTCTTGTTTTCTTCTAAATTGTTGTCCATATTGTCACATACAAGGAATTCACATGAAGCAACATAGCATGGAATTGATCTGAGCAGGATGAGGAGGGCATTCAGGTCTTCAAGACCAGACATTAGGGAAGCCAAGAATGGCTGTCATAGTATCTCTCATTCTCCTCAATACAGCTGTCCATACCTTCATATGTGTTGAACTTAAACAAGACAAAGCAAGCTAAAATCACTTTGAAAAAAAGTGATAGTTTTGCTGGATTTCACATCATCACATTATGGAATCAGCACTGGGTATTGTACTGTCTCTTTTTCTTTAAAGTAGTTGTTAATTTCAACATGTGTTATATGGTTCTTGTAAACTCTTTATAAGCACTATGCATGCATGAGTCTCCACATGTTCATTTCTGTATTCGAGGTAAAAACAAAACAAAGCAAGATAAAACAAAGCAATTCCTAGAAAAGCATGAGGCAAAAAGACACATAAAAACCGCAATACAAGGTGATCTACAATGGTTACCATGATGTCTCAGCAGTATATAACAACATTAATAAACACGAAGCATTGGAGACATCATAAGACTTCAAAAGCAAGTAATAATCAAACCAGAGTGGCTATTTAGTGAATCTTTTCTTCTTCAGTGCAGTTGCCTATACTCTTAGACTTGATGCTATCAATCATAACAGATTTAAATAAAATCAGTCAATACAAATTAGCAATCTAACAGACCAGATTCAAATAAGATCAGTCTTAATAAGACAGTATAAGTTATAAAGGGCTTCAGATTAAGTTGATAGGAAAATTAGGGATGATTACCATAATATGTCCTCTTATTTTGGGGACAGCTGACCATGTCCTCAAGTCTAGTGTAAGTAGAAAAACTGGAACAGCATGTAATCCATCCAAGCAGAGTGGTGAGAATAATGTAAATTGTAAATCTTCTTACCCAATTAACAGCACCCTCTGCCTCCATTTTTTAGACAATTCCTCCCCTTTCATTCCCATGGGGTACACTGCTTGTTTTGGGTCCTACTGCCTCCCTATATAGAGCATCTCAATGGACCCTATCTCCTGTTCTACTCTGCCTGTGTTTCTCTCTGTTAATATTTCAAGGCCATCTATACTAGAGATTACAGCCAATCTTCTCTGCCTTATTTCTGCTATTCTGTTTTCCTGCCATTGGTTGTCTATTTTTCTGTTCCACTCTACTGTCTGCTCCATTCACTGAGGCCTCTCTGCCACTGTTCCTGAAATGCTCGTATTCTTATTCTCTCTCCCTAGAATGTCCTTCAGTATTTTTTGCAGGGTTGGACTGGTGGTCACAAATTCTCCTAGTTCCTCTTTGTCATGGAAACATCTTGTTTCTCCATTAATTTCTAGAGAGAGTTTTGCAGGATACATCAATCTGGGCTGCAGATTGTTCTCCTTCAATGCTTGCATTACTTCACTCCAAGGTATTCTTGACCTGATGGTCTGTGTCGAGAAGTCTGCCATGATTTTGATGGGTTTTCCTTTATAGGTGATCTATTTCTTTTCTCTGATGGCTTTTAATATTCTGTTCTTATATTGAATTTCTGGGATCTTGATGATTATGTGTCTGAGTGTATCTCTGTTTTGGTTGTCGGTGGCTGGAGTTCTGTATGCTTCATACATCTGCATATCATTTCTTTTTTATATGCTTGGGAAATTTTCCTTAATAATATCTGTGAATAGCCTTTGTAATTTCTCTGTTTTGATTCCTGCTTCTTCATTTACATGCTTTATTCTTAAGTTATAGATCCTTTTGTCATCTTCCAATCTTTGTATCTTTACTGCCTGCTCCCTTGTTATTTTTAAGACATCTTCCCTTTCATGGTCACACATTGCAAGCCTTTGTTCAATTTTTGATAGTCTATCTTTGGTTTCTTTCAAGCAGTTTTGCCAGCTTTCTATGGAGTCTTTAGTTTCCTAATAATCTCTTTGAATCTGCTTCATGAATTCTAGATTTTTTCTGTAATCTTCATTAAATTTTTCCCTCCTTTTGTGTTCCTCCATTCTTCTGTCTGTGTCTTCTTGAGAGGTGCCCAGCCTTTCTTTTATTAATCTACTTATCTCTTGTTTAATTTGAATTAATATTTCAGTTTTGGTCCCTCTTACAAGGTCCCGAAGCTATCTCTTTATGTCTGCTACCTCTGTGTTTGTTGTTGCATGTTTGGTGCCCTCAGTCTCTTTTGTATTTACTTCTCCTGGATCAATGTTCTCAGGGTTGGGGGCTGGGGTTTTTCCTTATTGCTCCCTTTTGTCATGTTTTTGGTTCCTTCCATACAAGTGTGCGGTGTAATTCCCAGACCCTTTTCTTGTTGGTTAAGCCTCCTATAGAGTGCGCAGGCTAGGAGCTCTTGTCCACTTCAATAGGCTATCAGAGATTAGAATTCACACACTGGCAGTGTGTGCTGACTCCTCCCCTTCGGGCCAGTCAACCTCTACCAGTCTTCACTGCATCTGTGTGTGCCAATCTCAGGGAATTAATTTGTAGCGACTCACTGGGTCCCAACCAGGAGCACAGCCTAGTGCAAGCAGATTCTACCAATCTGCTTGGCAAGGGGAGCAACCAACTGAAGCCACTTCCTCATGGATTTAGGGCTCTCCTGCCCAAATCCAACATGTCGCCCAGTTGGTTTCCCCTTTCCCGTGGGAGGGTGTTATTCCCATCACTCACCACGTGTTGATGCTGGTCCCTGAAAGCTACTTGGTTCCTCGACCTCCAACTTCAGTGCGGCTGCCTTGAGAACTCATGGTGCCTCTGGGTGGGTCGCATGTAGGGCCAGTGTGGGCAAGCCGTTTGCAAGGCTGTTCAGCTCTGCACTCCAGCGGCTCAAGCCAGTCTTTTTGGCATGGATCGCTTGGATTCAGGTGGCTCGAGGAGGGTGTTTTGCTTGCTGATCTTATCTTCTCTTATGGTAGTCCCAGGACCTCATATTCAAGTGGTTTTTGCCCTTTGGTTTCTTCCTGTGTTGTGAGAGTCCATCTCTCTCTGTTTGGGTCTCTCCAGCGTGTTTTATTCTGGCATTTGAGCTGTCTCTCTCAGAAAAGTTTCCTCTTCTACTAGCTACTGGTCCACCATTTTTGGGCTTCCCTCTCCATCCATTTGGAAGGACAGTTTTGCTGGGTATTTCAGTCTGGGTTGGAAGTGGTTTTCCTTGTGGATCTGAAATACTTCACTCTGTGCTCTTCTTGATTTCACTGTTTGTGTTGAGAAGTCTGCTGTGATTCTGATAGGTTTTGCTTTATAGGTGATCTCTCTTTTCTAACAGTTTTTAGTATTCTGTTCTTATGGCGGATTTCTGGGATGGTGATTATTATGTGTCTGGGTGTAGTTTTATTTTGGTTATGGCTGTTTGGAGTTCTATATGCTTCACATATCCAAATGTCAGTTTCCCTTCTCATGTTTGGGAATTTTTCAGCTATTCCTTCTGTAAATATCCTCTTGGTATCATTTGGGCTGTCCCCTTCTTTTTCATTTATCCCTATTAATCTTATGTTATTTTTCTTTGCATCATCTTGCAGGTGTTGAATTGTTATTTCCTGATTCTTTGTTATTTTTAAAAGATCTTGTCTTTCCTGTTCACTGGCTGCAATCTTATCTTCGAGGTCTGAAATTCTATCTTCACTTTCATTGAGGCGGTTTTGGCAGCTTTCAATAGCCTTTTTGATTTCTTGTATATCTCTTTGAATCTGCTTTATGTATTCTGTTTGTTTCTTATAGTGTTCATTCAGGGATTCTATCTGTTTGCTTTGTTCCTCTAATTTTTTAGCTGTGTCTTCACTAGATGTGTTCACTATTTCTTTCACTATTTTTATCAATTCTTCTTTTACCTGGGCAAGTATTTCTGATTTGAATTTCTCCATAGCTTTCCCTAGTTGCATCTTTATTTCATTTGATATCATTTCAGACATTTCAGGTGTATGTCTTCTTTTTTGTTCGATGTACATGGCTTCTAAGCTTTCTTGGGGTGGGCTGGAAGTATGAGCCTGCCTTTTGGTCTTTCCTTTTGTCATTTTCCTATATTTCCTTGCTTTGAGCAGTGTTCCAAAGCTTCCTCTGGATGTGTGGTGAATTACCTCTTGCACCCTCAGTTCCTGGAGCAGCAGTGGCTCCCTCACAGGCTCTTGGTTCCCTAAATTGAAAGGAACCTCGGGCCACAGTCCTGTGTCCTAGAGGGTGAGTATGATCTCAACCACCAGGAGTGCTGGTTTTAAGCTCTCCCCAGGCCAGCCCACACCGGGCTGTCAGGCTGCCAGCTCGGCCTCCGCCTCCCAAACTGAGAGAAGGCTGCTGGGCGTGGTGCACTAAGGCTGTGGAGCTTCTGGGTGTCAGTCCAGTGTACCCTGTAGCTAACCCAAGCTCAATTGTCTGGAGCACAGGTCGCCAGTTCTCCATGAGCCTGCCTTGGGGCAGCAAGACTCACCTTGCAGGGTCCTAACTCCCCTCTGTGTGCTCTTGGCTCCCTAAATTGTAAGGAAGATGCTGGGCATGGTCAAGCAATACATTTTCATAAATGTTATTATAATAATGTATTGTAATCTTGGACAGTGAAATTAATATTATGATAATTCTAATTTATTTAGTTTTTAATTGGAACACAATAATTGTGTATATTTATGGGATACAGTATGAGGTTGCAATACATGTTTCCATTTGGAGACACTCAAATCATGACATCTAGCATATTTACCATCTCATACAATTATCATTTCATTCTGCTGAGGAGATTCAGCATCCTCTTTTCCAGCTTAGAAATACCAGTGACATATTGTTACCCATAATCACCCTGCTGTGCAGTAAAACTTAGGACCCTTTTCCTCTGATCTAGTTTTGTACACAGTGGGTAGTTCCATGTGCTTCCTCCCCTCACTGGATTCTTGTTACCACTCTTCTGTATTCCGCTTACATGAAATTTACTTCTTTATGTTCTACAAATGTATGTGATCATATGATATTTGCTTTTCTGTCCCAAGACTATTTTCCCTAATTTAATTACCGCCAGGTTCATACACATTGCTGAAAATGACAGGATTGTACCATGTTTAAGACAGAATACTATTCAAATGTGTATATATACCACATTTTCTTTATTCTTTCATATGTTGATGGACAGTCAAATTGATTAATTACCTTGACTATTGTAAATAGTGCAATAATGAAGATGGAGATACGAATATCTTTCTTCAACACACTGACTTCATTCATTCTCTCTCTATCTCTCTTTCTCTCTCTCTCTCTCTCTCTCTCTCTATATATATATATATATATATATATATATATATAGCAGTGGAATGGCTGGGTTACTTGGAAGTTCTACTTTAAATGTTTGGAGACACCTCTGTACTATATCTATAATTATTATACAAATTTACTTTCCTACAAACAGTGTCTAAGAATTCCACTTTCTCTGCTTACCCACCAGATTTTGCTATCTTGTGTTTTTGAAAAGTTATTTTTTAGATAAATTAATATCTCATTGTGGTTTTTGACTTACGTTTCCTGGATCACTGGTGATGGTGATCATTTTTCAAATATCTGCTAGCCATTTCTTTTCTTCTCTTAAAATCATGTATTTTTGGTCATTTTTTAAAATTTGGATTATTTCGTGAAGGGGATATTGTGTTGTTTCAGTCCAGGGAAATTGACCTGTCATCCTCTTTTGTTATTGTCATTTTATCTTTGCCTGATTTGGTTATCAAGATAAAGCTGAGTTGCTGAAATGAGTTCAGAATTATTTCTTCCTTTTCAAATTTTTGGAATATTTGAGTATAATTTGTTGGGGGTTTGAATGTGTAAGGGTTAAATTGCTGACCACAGAGGTCTGTGGCTATGCTGGAAAAATTAATATTAGCACCCTCTGAAGACAAAGTAACACTACAGTTGTAGGAGCTGAATCTCACTCATAGGGTTCAAGGATAACAAACTGCCAACCCTAGAGAACAAAGAGTTCTCTTAGTTAACAAGCTTTTCCTGCTTGGAATGTCTTTAGTTTACATTCTCAAGGCCTTGCTCAGTTTCACACCTTTAGCTCAGCTATTATGTGCACTTATCTACCTGCCCCCTGCTTTCATACTCAATGAATGTTGTCAGTCTAGGGAACCTTGTCTTCAATTAAAGAGAATTCTGATCTTCCTGGACTTCCCAGAAACCATATTAGCCTCCTCTTCATTTAGTCCTTTTTTTGTATGCTCATCTCTAAGATCTGGACTGATAAGCTCCTGATATTAATGGTGTTGATTTTTCTTTAAATATAAGCAAGAATTGTCCATTATGGTGGCTTGTGTCATAATCTCAGCTACTCAGAAGATTGTGGCAGAAAGTTTACAAGTTCAAGAGGAACCTGAGAAAGAGAGAGCCCATTTCAAGAAAAAATACTTGGCAGAATTCAGCCGTTAAGCTGCCAGGTCCTGGTATTTTTGTTGTCACTGTTAATGGATAATTTTTGTTACTTATTTATCCTGATTAACCCACACTGTCCATTTGGATTTTCTATTTCTTTATTATTCATTCTTAGGTTGTAATAATCCAGAAATTTGTTTCTCTCTTCTAAGTTATTCAATATTTTGGCATTCAATTTCTTATAAACTATGTTATGATTGTCTTTCTCTGATGTAATTTATATTGTGTCTCTTATCATTTTTAGATTTGTCAGAGTCCTCTCCATTTTCCCCTCTGGCATTCTTGTGAAGTATTTGTCAGTTATGTTTACATATGTTTTTATTATTCAATTTTCATTTTCTTGATTTTTGTCTCTATTTCTTTTATTACTGCTATGATTTTTAGTATCTTCTATTCTCTGAGTTTGTTTTCTATTTGCTATTCCAGTCCTTTAGTTGCATCATTAGTTTGTTTGTTTGACACATTTATTTTTTATGTAAAGACTTGCTATAAAATTCCCTGTTATGAGTTATTTTTACTGAATTTCATAGGTTTAGCATTTTGTCTTTTCATTTTCATCATTCTCAAAAAGGTTTTTAATTTCCCCTTTAATTTGTTATTTGACTGTTATTTATTTAAGAGCATGTTATTCAATTCCCATATATGTATAAACTTTTCTGAATTACTCTTATCATTGATGTCCAGTTTTATAGCATTGTGATCAAGTAAAGATGATTGATATGGTTTCAATCTACTTAAAATAATATGTACTTCTTCCATGGCATAATATACCTTGGAATAGTCCATATGTAGCTGAGAATAATGCAGCTGTTAGAATGTTCTGTAAGTTCTGTTATGTCCATTTAGTTTAAAGTACAGTTTAAGTCAAATGATCTATCTGGATGATTTTCCCATTCCCATAAATGGGTTATTAAATTACCATTCTATCTGGTATGTCAGTCACTTTCTCACTTTAATCATTATTTTAATATTTATTTACTATTTTAATGTTTAATTAATATTTAGGGTTTAAATTTCTATGCTCCTATGTTTGGAGACTATATATAAATATATAGTCTCCAATTTAGTGACTCCAAACAGAGTTTTTACACTTTTTCATACATTTACAGCTGAGTTACATTTTAACTGATCCAAATATCAGTATTCCTAGTCTATTTTGTTTCCATTTACATGGAATGCATACCCATTCCTTGATTTGTGGATTATTTGTCCTTAACAATGAAGTGAGTCTTCCAAGCAATATAGAACTGAATCTTCTTTTTTAATCACTTAATCAATTTGTCTTTTAAATAAATTAGTTAATTTATATTAATATAACTATTAATAGATAAAAACTCATTACCAATTTTGTTATTTTCTAATTGTTTTGCAGTTAATTCCTTTATAAAGAGTCATCTGTCATTTCTGATTCTGGGTCACAGCTGACAGAAACAGAGATACCATCAGATCTATGCACTGGTCACTTCCTTTGTTCCTACCTGACTTCTGAGCAATCAACTGCTACGATTACTCTTGTGTCTCTGGTGAGGTACAACTGGCATGTGTTCCCTCTGAAGCATCTCATAATGCTAGAGAAGCAGATGCTAGCCTCTGGTTCTCTTTTGCCCCATAAGAACTATTCATCCATGGAAGTTCTGTCTGCCTGGCCTTGTAAGGACATGGGAATGAAAGGGTGCTATGAGTGAGAACAAGATCATTGTTTTACCCTGGATTACAGTCAGTTCTGCTTACCATCAGAGCATCTTTGGTTTTCTCTAATCATCCTCCCAAGGAAATTCTAGTCTCTACCTAATTGCTAGTTGAACTTTCTCTGTTTGGATTGAGAAACAAAATTTCTTACTCTGATATCTTTCTAATTTCATTCAAAGTAATCATGATTTTTCTGTAATTTTTCTTGTGTTTATGCCTTGGATTTTGATATCTTAAGAGTCCTTTAACTGCTTTTTTTTCTCAGACATTCAATATTTTTAAACAGCCTATGATATAATTTTAATCTTTGCTGTTAGCTCTAATTTTCCATATAATTATATGCTTCTTAGGATCCTGGTTCACATGAAGATGTGTATGTGTGTGTGTGTGTGTGTGTGTGTGTGTGTGTGCTGTGAAAACACCAGAAATTTCTTATGCTGCTTGACTGTTGGAATACAATTTCAGAGGTTGTTTTCAGCACCTTGGCCAGAGCAATGGTATCAAGACAGTTCTTGTATTTTGTGTACCTGGATCCCTCAGGGTAGTTATTACTCTTGTTACCAAGAAATATATGGCAAATTGTGATTGGAAAAAAAACCAACATGATAATCCTGTAAGCACCTACTAAATTCTGCACAGCTTAGCTTTAGTAATTATCCTTCTAAAAATCAGTCATACAGTCCTGGCACTGAATATAACTATACAAATCACCTCACACAAAATCCTTGCCTCCAATTTTATCTGACCAAAAAGTGGTTGCTTTGGTTACTTCTTTTTTCTATTGTAAACCTTTAAGTAAATGTAAATGGTCCTGTTCAGTATAAATACGTATGTTATAATGCCATTTTCTGGTGGATTTTCTTATTTAGTCAAATTTATCAGAAGGCAATGCTTCTGATCTCATCTCTCTCCTCCTCTTCCTCCTCTTTCTTCACCTCCTCTTCTCTCTTCTATTTTTTCTCCTTCTCTCCTCCACCCTCTGTCTCTCTCTTTCTCTTCCTCCAGCCTCTTTTTCTCTCCTTCTTTCTCTCTCCCTTTCCTGGGGTTTTAACCGACGGCTTCACAATGAGCTATATGACCAGTCTTTTTTATTTTTTCCTCTCTCAGTTCTGCTGAAAGATTGCCCACACTGGGTTAGAATTTATGATTTTAATCCTTCTGCCTCCCAGAGTGCTGGGATTACAGGTGTACACCAGCAAGCCCAGCCCTATGCTATTTTTCTAATGAATGTGGCATGGTGAGAGTCTATTACACTACAAACAGGGCTGATGACCTTTTATCAGAGTGGTTGACATTTGTTCATTTGGATGGTGCATATGTTGTATGTAGAAGACCTGAGTGCTTAGAGAGGCATACAAAACTGAAATAATTAAAGGTTTTACCAGAAGAGTGAAATAATTACCAATGTGGTGCCTCAGGTTAGACACCATAATTCTGCTGAATGAGCATAGAGAAATAAATTTTTCTTGGGCTTACTTGTATTTAAATGTCAAAATATTTGGCAGCTGTTTCTGAAATGAAAATCATATATTCCATGTAGAAATAGAAACTGAATGTTAGGATTGAATACCCCAACCTGAAAGAGTAGTTTTGAGTAAAATATGTGGATGTCAGAACCCCTCTCTTCTCTCCCCCTTCTTTTTTCCTCCTCTCTCCCCTCTCCTCTCTTCCTTCTTCACAAGTCTGCAGCTTACCTCCCTTACCTTCAGGTTCTATTTTAGTAACAGTCTGTAATGCAGCAGAGACTAGAAACATTGGGGAAAGAAAATCACACAAAGCTAAGAAATAAGTGTGCTGTAAGCCAAGTTAGCCAAGTTCTTTCTACTTGTTCGTGTTTATTTCCTTTTGTTTTTGAGATATTCCATAATTTTTAAATTTCAGTTTAAATTAAACCACTACACAATGAAGCCATGAAATATGGATAATTCTCTACTTTGATAGGATGACACCTACATAATGAACTGATGCTTTAAAAATAGTCATTATTGCATGACAGATGTTCAACTTTTCAAAAACTCAAGTCATGCTAAAGAACACATAGCTGTTATAGAATAAAAGGTGACTTGTTAAAAAGATTATTTTTATGTTTAATATTTACTGGATATATTTATTTTACTTTTATCAAGTAGTCTCTGTGGTATACAATAATTTCATTCATGGTGGAGAATTGTTCTGTGTACATAAAACAACTCAGCTTGTTTTATTTCCCCTTCTCTTCCCCTTCTTTCCCCATTCCTCTGTCCCTTGGATTCATTCACATATGCAATAATCTTAATATCTATGTACTAATAGGAACTGATTTTATGGGCTATAGTAAAGACTTGGTAATTATTTAGAAAATGCTTGTTGTTCAGAAATTCATATTATAGAGCTTATGTATAAAATCTAACATTGTCTGTTTTAAAATGCCAAAAATTAGTCACAATGGTAACAGTGAGTAGATTAAAAAGATGTAAGTATTTTGGTTACTGTTCGTGTACATATGGTAATGCAAAGATTGTTTTTACTTTTAAAAGTTTTAAATTTTAGATAATATAAAAATAGATGCACAGTGTTTTTTTATTTTGTAAAATAGTGCACATTTGTGTGTAGAATAAAATATAAGGTATATGTATAGAAACATGGTTAGTGCAAAAGTACTGAGAGAGCAGTAAGAGAAACTACACCCTTTACACTAGCATCCAAAAAAATGAAATACTTAGGAATCAATCTCACGAAAGAAGTAAAAGAGCTATACGTAAAAATTATAATACCCTGAAAAAAGAAATCGAAGAGGACCTCAGAAAATGGAAAGACATCCCCTGTTCATGGATAGGAAGAACAAACATTGTAAAAATGGCCATTCTCCCAAAATTACTATACAGATTCAATGCCATCCCAATCAAAATACCACTAACATACCTCATAGATCTAGAGAAATCACTCCTAAAATTCATCTG
>PVJX010043671.1:0-13570 GCA_004027295.1 Dolichotis patagonum
GCGCCAGGGTCTCTCTCCTTTGGGCTGCCAAAAGTCTGCCACACTCTCAGCTGCCCCCCCCAGAGAGGGGAGGAGTTCCTTGTTCTCCCAGCATCTAGAGTCAACCACATGGTGCAGGTCCCAAGGTGCCAGGGTCTCTCCCCTGCAGGCCCCCTAAAGTCCGCCATACTCACCTGCTATATCTTTCTGATGAACTGACCATTCATCATTTCCAAAGTTCTGAAATGGCCAACAGACCACAGAAAGAATTCTCTTTAGGCTCCTGTTTGAAACCAGCAGCTACAGAAATCTGCTGGCCTTGCTTCAGGGCCACCTATCTTTTATCTTTATATTTGTATTTTGGGGTTCTCATATAAAAGAAATCATGTGACATTTAAATTTGTGTGTCTGATTTATTTCACTGAACATTATGGTCTCAAGGTGCATTCATTTTTGTACAAATGACTTATTTATCCTTCTTTATGGAAGAGTAAATACCATATTTTATTTACCCATTCATCTGTTAATAAATACCTAGGGTGCTTCTAAAATTTAGCTATTATGAACTGTGCTGCTATAAAAATAAGTATGCATGTATCACTGTAATATGATGTCTTTAATTCTTTCAGGAAGATACCTAGAAGGGCAGTAGCTGGGTCAAACAGAATTTATAATTTTAGGCTTTTGAGGACTCTTCATAAGTATTTCCACAGTGATTGTGCTACTTTGCATTCCCATCAACAGTGTAGAAGGCTTCTTTTTCCCCTACAGTCTCACCATCATTTGTTATTATTTGATGTCTTGATGATAGTCATTCTTTCTGGAATAAGAATCTCAGGTTTGTTTTAATTTGCATTTCTCTAGTGGCCAACATTGTGGAACATTTCTTCATGTATTTATTGGCCATTTTTACTTCTGAGAAATGTTTATTCATTTCTGTTGTCCACTAAACCTTTTTCACTTTTAATCTCTAAACTTTCTTACATTTTAAATTTCATATGAAGATATATCATGAGTATATAACACAGGTCACAAACAAAAACATCTTCTATCTATTACACAAAGTGAGGTATATATCCTTTGTACATAATGTTAAATATCTGACATACTGGTACACAGAGATTTTCACAGTTTTAACATCTGCACAAGATTCCAGTACGCCAATGTGTAATTTATTTTACTAGTCTCCTTTTGACGAACATTTTAGTTATTTGTGCATTCCTCCCTGCCCCCACCCCACAATTGGGGACAAATTGAGGTCCTCCTGTATGCTAAACAAGAGCTCAATCACTCAGCTGCATCCTTAGCCCTGTATAGTTTGATATAATCATGTTGAAATAAATAGCCAGTACCTGTTCATTTCCTCCATGTGCAGTTCTACCTCTGGGATAAATTCCCTGAAGTGGAGTTACAAGATCAAAGACCTTATGCATTCATGATTATGTTAAACCATGCCAAGTTGCATCCTAAGTGAGCCATGCTTTTTACCATCCCATCAGCTCTGGACCAAAATGCTGTTTCACCAATGTCAGAACTTGACCTGAATTAAATATCTGATCAGAAGTCTAACAAACCAGACGCACAACAGAAGGTATTTGGTAATTATATTCCAGGGAACCAGTATCAAGGCACTTATGCCAATAACTGAGTTCTCATTCTGGGGAGACTGGGTTTGTAAAATCTCCTTTTCTTCCGTATAGAAAGGAAGGTAAGTGAATTTCAGGAAATGCTGCTGGATCCAACCCAGACAGGAAGTGTACTCTAGTTGACAATAGGAAAGACCTGCTCATCTGGGCTGCCCAGAGTCCTCTGAACTTAGCTGAACTAAACTTGGGTTCTGATTCTGATGACAGCTGAACACAGACTTCTAGGAGATGATCATGAAGTGGGCAGGACTTGGCCTCTGAGGGGCTCTGTGAGGGCAGAGTATTCAGGGTCTTTCTGGGAAATGCACTTAGCTAGGTGATGCAATCCTCTGATTCTTTCTTTTGGGGGTATCCCCCAGATTTGTAATTAATTAATTATTTTGGGTACTGGGGATTGAACCCAGAGCCATCACACTGATCTACATCTCCACCCATTTTTAAAAAAAATTTGAGACAGCATCTCACTAAGTTACCCAGTCGACCAGGCTAGATTCCAATTTGAGATTACTCCACCTCAGACTCCCCGAGTGCCAGGATTACAGGCCTGCATCACTATTCCCAGATCTTGGTTTTAAAATAAATAACATATATTACTTTTATAATCCAGTTAAATAAATCAAGCCTTTAATACTAAAACAGTTTTTCCAAGACAGTTCCCAGGAAGTACCTTCCTACCAAATCCCAAGGACTTCTTCCATTCTTGGAGTTCCTGGGAATACTGAGATGCAAATCCTTTCTAGGATAAGCTTACCCTTCCTTTTAGCTGTTTTTTCCTCAGTGCAGTAATAGCAGTAGCTTCTTGCTGGAACATCCAGTCCAGTGGGCTTTTGGGTCCAGAAGAAGGGGCACTGTGTGCCCAAAGGGGAAGGGGGCATGAGGAGACAAGGTGAATGGAGCTTTATGTAAAGCAAAAGACTTGACATCAAGGATCAACTTCTCTGACTACCTCAGTGTCTATGAACCAGCCCTCTGCCTCATGATTGAAGAGGTTCTAGGAAAAAACATTCTAGTTAACAGTAATTCACACATTGACGGCAGGACTTAAAATCAATCCAGCCTTGACAGTAGTTTGGTAATACAGATGAAGATTCCAACAATATAATTCTATTCCTGGAGATTTACTCTGAGGATATAACTTAGGGTGGAGAAAGCAGTGTACTAAAATAATTGTAGCATTAATAAATCTACAAAATCAAACATAACTTAAATATCCAATATCAGGGAAATCATTATTCAAATTAGGGCATATAATGTAACATTGTGCAGGCATTAAAAATTTAAGTGATAACTTTAATGGAATGCAGTGTTCAAATGTGATTTATTTTATGATTAAAATTATGCAAAATATATGCCTAGGAAGAACACTGTAAGGAAAGATATTAAAATGTTAAAGTTAGTCTTTGGTACTGTAAAAAAATTAACATTTTTTTCTCCTAATTTTCTATCATGAGTATGAATTTTTAAAAATTAAAGATAGGGCTGGCCATTTAGCTCAGCAGCACAAGTGTCTGCCTGGCAAGCACAAGGTCCTGAGTTTGATTTCCAGTACTTAAATAAATAAATAAATAAATAGCTATTAAAGACATATGCAGTCAGTATCAGTAGATTTAGGATTTATCGTATGTGTATAGTGTATACATGATGAATGTAACCTTATATGTGAAAAGTGGTCTAATTTTCCAAACCATTGGTGATTAATAAAAAGTTGGTTTATATTTCAGTATGTAGTCACTGAGGCTAGAGTGAGGGATCAATAATGATTCAAGAGGTCTTACTGGAAGTGTTTTAAGTAACTAAAGATTCATTGTAATTGGTACAATTTTTATGTAAGCAGGTACCATTCAATAAAGCTTTATTTTTTTTCTTGCTAAATTAGACAAACCTCTACAAAGCCCATTTATGCTGCTACTTTTCTTGGAAAAATATACCCTAAAAAAAGCTCTCAGTTCATTTTCAGATGAATCAGATTGGCCCATAGTGAATAATTAAAATTACTCAGTTTTGTTCATATGCATACATTTTGCCTAAAGTTTATTACCTTGGGACAGTGATAGTAATCTATACCCTGTAATCTCTGTCCCTAATTCATGTTGTTGATTACATTTGGTACTATTTGCTAATAGGGTCTGTAACCTCATGTTCATCTGGAAATACAGGGTTTGGTAGACACCCATTGAACTGATTTCAACCAAGGGCCCTGTTGTGGTTGAATCTTGCATTCCCTTAAATGCCCTTATGTTCAGGGCTTGATCTTCAGCGTGGTGCTCTCCGGAAGTGGTGGAATTTTTAGGAGCTGAAGTGCCACAGGACATCTTCAGGGAGCTGGGAGCAGCCTTGACTGTAGAACCCCAGTCCCTCCTCATTTTCTTTTGCTTCCTGGCCATGAGTTGAGCGGTTTTGCTCCGCTGTTTGATGCCTAGATATGGTGCTTTGCCAATGGGCTTCAAAGCAACAATGCCAACTAATTGTGGACTGGAACCTCCAAAAACTCTGGGCCCAAGTAAATCTTTTCTCTTTATAAGTTGATTGTCTCTGCTGTTTTGTTATAGTGATAGAAAGCTGACTAACATGGACCCAGCACAGGGCTATACTCTGGGGATTTATCAGCTGGTAAAATGAAAGGGAGGGGGGGAAGAAAGATTGAGAACATGTACCAAAACACAGTTTGCCTACAGTATTGAAGTGGGTGAGAGCTCAGGGTTATTTACTATGCCCATCCTACTTATCAGGTGCTGTCCAGCTTTAAAAAAGCGAAGATGACTAAGATGTGGTCCTTGCCCAGGGACAGTGGTGGTTGGGCACTGCTGTGCTCTCATAGGCACAGAGCCTAAATTAGTAAAGGAGCGGAATAGGAGACAGTAGGGAGTAGTAAGGGCTATGGTACATTGCAGGGGGCATCCCAGTTTAAAGGTTTAGAATATTATCAGATTTCCTTTGAAGGTCAAGATGGCCTAAGAAAATTAACTTTTATGTAAACTCTCCTGACTTTAAAATACTGTAAACTAATTTAGTTTTTAAAAGATACTGTGACTTTGTAATAAACAAAAAAATTCCATTGAATCATATTAGAACTGTGGACCACTTGTGTGTAACTTCTTCAAAGGAAACAGTCTTGTTAAATGAAAAAGCACTGAAAATTGTGACTAATTGCAAATCAATGTACTACTTAGTTCATGGGTTTATTGATGTTATTAAGTGGATATAAGGTACATGGCAAAATGCCTGCTGTTATTGTAGTAAATTGGTGATGAAATTCAAGTGCCAAGACAGATGTGTTCCATGTGCTTATTTATAATCATAGCATGCAGGAGGCTGAACCGGGAGAGGCATGAGTTTGAGGATGACCTGGGCCACATGGGGAGTTCAAGCCTGGCCCACACAGAGGTAGATCCTATCTCAAAAGACTAAGCAAAATTCATGTGCCAAAGGGAAATCGTCAGAGGATGGAGTTAGAGACTATGCAGGGGGAAGTAAGAGAAACCCTCTCATAGGTGGTGATAGCTGAGCACTGCTTTCCATCAACGTTCTATTGAGACAATTTATATACAGTACAATTTGCTCATTAAAATGTGCCCTTTAACGGACTTTTGTGTATTTATAAAGTTGTGCTAGCAACACCAGAGTCAATTTTAGAACACTTTCATCAACGTAAAAAATAACATTGTGTGCACTGGCAGAAATACCTCCCATTTCTCTCCAGCCTTGTAGTCCTAGTTAACCACTAATGTGCCATTGCTGTATAGCTGCCTGGTCTGGCCACTCAGTGTAAGCAGAATCACACAGTATGAGGTGCCTCGTGATTGCCTTTTTTGACTTATTGCAAGATTTTCAAGAGTCCTGCAGGTTGTGGCATTTGTCAGCACTTTATTCTTTTTTATTACTAAATAATATTCCATTCTATAAATGTACTGTGTTTTGTTTGCTTATCAGTTATTGGATTGTTTCCATTTTTGGACTACTATGAATAGTGATGCTGTGAACATTAGGCATAAATGTTCACGTGAACATAGTTTCATCTCTTTTGGGTTTGTACCTGGGAGTGGAAATGATGGGATAAGTGCCATTTTGAATGATGAATAGACTTTTCAGAGGGAAGAGAAAGAACAGGTGAAAACTTAGAATATATTTTGTACTTGGAACAAAGCTGTGGGAATATAAAATAAAAATGCATATGCAGGAAGCTTGAAGTGGTTCTCTATGGAAAAGTGGGACGAAATGAGGGTAAAGGAGAAAGTCAAGTTGGGGCCAGGGAGGAACTCACGGGCCCATACTTTCTTCTGTAGATTCTAGAAGATCACAAATGACTTAAAGTGCTACAGAGGCAAAAGGACTCCAGAGGTAAGGAAAAATGGATTTGGTCTCACAGCTGGGACTCTACCAGGCAGGTTTTCTAACCCACATCTTGCTGCACTGTAGAGAATGTTACTTTTTAGAGCTACACCTTATAAACTTTTGGGCAGGCTTCTTGCAACCAAAACAGTGCATGGATTTGTGGTATGGTTATATTTACAACACAGTTAAAGGCATTTTAAGACAAGCCATTTTTAAAAGACATTACAAAAGTGAGCAAGCCTTTTTTTTACATTGGTACAAAATATGGTTAGATTAAAATTTTGCAAGTGAGTGTGTCAGTTTGCTTAAATTCTTCCTCTTCTCTCTTTCTTTCCTTCCTTTCCTATTCCCCTTCCTTCCTCTCTTCCTTTCTCCTTCCCTTCGTCCCTCTCTGTTTCCTTACTCTTCCTCCCTTCTTCTCTCCTTCCTTCCTTCCTTCCTTCCTTCCTTCCTTCCTTCCTTCCTTCCTTCCTCCTTCTTTCCCCCTTTCCTTCCCTCCTTCCTTTACTTTCTCCTTTCAGAAATATTCATTTTATCCAATAAAATGTATCCTGGAATTTGTACTGAAATGGAGATGATGACTCATGACTTCAACTTGAGTCTTCTGAAATTAAAATTCCTTCTGTGCTGTAATTCTTACAACAGAGGATTCCAAGCATGCTGCTTATATATGCCAAGCTGAAGCACAAAAACCTGAACTGAGATGCTGTCATCCAGTTGAATAGTTTTTCTGTCTCTATGTTATGTGAATCATTACACATTATTATGAATGCTATGGTGCATTTCCTCAGAGCTGCAAAGATTGGGCCACAATTCTCTTCTGCTTTTTATTAACTATATTTTCTAGGCCTTTTCAGTCATGGACCTTCAAAAGTAATATTTCTCTGTGCTGACCTCAAATGGAATTTAAGACTGATCAGCAAAACAGCTTGTAGTTGTTTTTAAATTTTCTAGCTAACTTGTGAAACAGCAGAAGTAGAGCACTGTGAAATGATTTGGTAAAGTTTTATAAAGCTTTATCATTTTTACTTTCTAGCATTTAATTTGTTGCACTTGCTTCCTTCCTTTTGAAATACAATATAAATTGGAAAAACTCAAAGTGCTATCAACATACATTTGGTGTACAAATAATATCTATGTGTCAGATACTATGGCAGACTTGGGGGACAAGATGACCAAGACAAAGGTCCCTTGAAAGGGATTTGCAGCCTACTGAAGAAGAGGAAACAGCCCGAATGACTGCAGCAAGATGGGTGGAACAGGAGGGTCTAGCAAGGGCACAATTGCTGTGCATGGGGATGTGGCAGTAGTGGAGTGTTGGGGGGCTATGTTTTTATGGGTGATTTAATAAGGTTGTAAAGAAGATATGTCTGATTGAATGTTTGGGAGCTCTGATTTCAACAAATTAAGTGGGCAGTACAGTGTAATGGCTAAGTGAGTCTGGATTCAAATTTCGTACATACGGTTTAGTCATTGTGGGATTTTAGTTAAATTCAATTGAACCCTAGAATTTCCTCCTCTGAAGCATGAATCCATTCTGTGGTTAGCAGAGAGGATAGAAGGAGGTGAGATATGTAAGCATTTAGAACAGTCCAGTATATAGAAAGTAAGATTCCAATAATGCATATTCCTTCTTCTTCTTTTCCTTCCTTCCTCCTTCCTTCCTTCCTTCCTTCCTTCCTTCCTTCCTTCCTTCCTTCCTTCCTTCCTTCCTTCCTTCCTTCTTTTCCCTTCCTTTACCTTCCCTTCCCTTCATTCCCCTTCTTTCCTTCCTTCCTTCTTTTATTTTTGAAAAGGCTCTCACTATGTATCACAGGCTAGCCTGGAATTGGAGATCCTCTTGCCTTACCTTTTAGAGTACTGGGATTACAAGCCTGACTATGAATATTTTTTGAATGCAAGACTTCTTAGAAATTAAAGTCCAAAAATGAATTCTGAATTAGACAGACAGAGAGAATGAGAGACTGAGAGAATCATGCAACTTCTCCAAAAACCCTTTTGACCACAGATTCTTTTTTTAAACAAGAGTCTCTCAAAGGCCTAGACTTTGAAAAAACAGACTTTGAAAACTCTAGAATGGTGAGAGACAAAGAAGGATGCAATTAGACTAACTTTAAAAGTTGAGAGTGATTTTATCAAATAAAAATGAGACACAAAGCAACAAAAAAACAAGCACTGTAGAAGACCTATTTGTTCTGGCAGGCGAGGGAGGCTGACTTATTGATGGATAAGGAAAAGCCAAAATGATCACACTGGACAAAGGAGCTTCTTTACCTTCAATTCATTAGACCACTGTGTCTTTCCATTTGGAAGTCTCATCATTTGAATTTTCCATCTTGTGTAAGATATGTGTAAAAGTTGTAGGCAGATCTTTTGAGTTCAGTTAAGGGAAGAGTTGAGTTAGGAATACACTTAGTTTGCTGTTTAATGGATGTATTTGAGTGGTTCATAGTTTCTTTGATGGTTGAAGATTTGGTCATGTGCTTTATCATTTTTGATGCCTAGCAATACTGTCACTGACTGCTCTGGTCCTGTGACAAGTGGACATGGCCGCACACTGTCCAATGCTATCACCAATTCAGAATTAGTCCCTAAACAAGAAATGTTTTAAAATATCCTAGCTTATAAATAGAAGAAATTTGAGAGACCCTAAATTTGTCAATAATCATAAAAATATATAGAAAATGATGAATTACAAATTTTAAAGCTGAAAAATACTTTATTTTATTTATTTTGCAGCACTGGAGATTAAATCCAGGTCTTTTGCACTGAACTACATCCCCAACCATTTTTGATTTTTTCTTTTGAGTCATGATCTCACTAAGTTGCCCTCGCTAGGCTTCAACTTGCAATTCTCTTGCCTTAGCTTCCAGAATGCTGGATTTACAGGAATGTGCCATCACATCTAGCTGGAAAAGTATACTTTAAAGTTATCAGTAACTCAAAGATGGGAAAAAAATAAAACTGATCAACTGTGGTGGAAGAAGTTCTGAATTATTTCTCTATTTCTCTTTAAAAATTATATTATTAAGTAATTATTTTATAAAGCAATGATTGAAGAGTATTGAGCCAAAAAATAAGGGAACAAAATTCCATCATGGAGATATGCCAACCAGGCTTTGTGATGATTTGGGCTATTTACTAAGTTTTTTTTTTTTGTGTGTGTGTGTGTTTGGTTGACTCCTTTTCTCATTCTAAATATTTTTTTCCTGTGTCAGTTTTATGGCTGCAGTTTTCTAGTCTTAGAGTCCCAACCACACAAAGAGCTCCCTGAACAGAAAAAGCTCTAGAACTCACAAACTTCAGCTACCTTTATGAATGACTTTCTCTCATCTCACCTGCTGAGGATCACTTGGGCAGGTTCCATCCCTGATTCTGGGAAGGTCAAGTAATTCCAGGCCAACAGAGAGAGGTGCTCAGCTGATTGTGAGAAGGCAGTGGTGGGCACGGACCCGGTCCCATTTGGAGAGACCCAGCTCTCCATTAAATGTGCCCCTGACACAGGAAGGGAGATATGAATCATGACACCAAACTGTTGAAAGAAATATAATCCACCCTTTTCATGAGACAAATCTTCCTAATGACAAAAGCAGAGCTGTATTTAAAGCTCTGCTTTTTATGTAATTGAAGATTGTGAAATATAATAGTCAAAGGCAAACAAACTACATTTTTATAAGCATGAATGGCCATTATAATAAACTGTAATTAAAGAATAAAATAAACACAGGCATACCTGTGTAAAGTAATAAGTTATCATATAATTATTCTATAAAGTGTATTTTTTCCTTTTTTTAGGTAAGTAAAAGTCACTTTCTTTTTTTTAAAATTTTATTTAAAGAGAAAAGAAAAACAGAATAAAGGGTAGCAACAATATAGAATGCCAAGAAAAAAGGAGAACAACAGCAACAACAACAACAACAAAAATCCTAAGAAATGATTACATGACAAATTACACACTGACTTCTTGGAAATAGTTGTTCAAATTACAAAGTTAAAACATGTAAAGTAGACATTCAAACAATGAGACTGTTAACAGTTCTGCTCCATGATCTGACAAAAACAGCAATATGGTCATCCATCTTACACACTCAAATATACATGCAATTATATCAATAGGGTAAAATTAAACACAACAAAACAGAGCAATGTGGATCACAAGAAAGCAATGTAAGAGACCAAAATTTCAAAACTAGACAATTGGAGATATTCACTCTCTATCATACTGACTCTTGTTTTCTTCCAATAGTTGTCCATATTGTCACATACAGGGCATTCACATGAAACAACATAGTATGGAATTGATCTGAGCAGGATGAGGAAGGCATTCAGGTCTTCAAGACCTGACATTAGGGAAGCCAAGAATGGCTGTCATAGTGTCTCTCATTCTCTTCAAATCAGCTGTCCATACCTTTATGTGTGTTGAACTTAAACAAAATGAAACAAGCTAAAATCACTTTGAACAAAGAATGATAGTTTTGCTGGATTTCACATCATGACATTATGGAATCAGCACTGCGTACTGTAGTGTCTGTTTTTTTTTTAAAGTAGTTGTTCATTTCAACATGTGTTATATAGTTGGTTCTCATAAACTGTTTATAAGCTCTATTCATGCATGAGTCTCTATGTGTATATCTATCCTTTCTGTATTGGAGGGAAAAACACAACAAAGCAAGACAAAATAAAACAATTCCTAGAAAAGCATGAAGCAAAAAGTCATATAAAACTACAATACAAGGTGATCTACAATGGTTACCACATTGTCTCAGCAGAGTATAACAACATTAATAAAAACAAAGCATTGGAGACATTGTAAGACTTCAATAGCAAGTAATAATCAAACCAGACTAGGTATCTTAGTAAATCTTGTCATCTTCAGTGTAGTTGCCTATACTCTTAGACTTGATGCTATCAATCATAACAGATTTAAATAAAAAGGGGTCAATACAAAAAGCAATCTAACAAACCGGATTCAAATAAGATCAGTCATAATAGGACAGTATAAGTTATAAAGGCTTCAGATTAAGTTGATAGGAAATTAAGGATGATTACCATAATATGTCCTCTTATTTTTGGGATAGCTGACCATGTCCTCAAGTCTAGTGTAAGTAGACAAACTGAAACAGCATGTAATCCATCTAAGCAGAGTGATGAGAATAATGTAGATTTTAAATCTTGTTACCCAATTAACAATATCCTCTGCCTTCCTTTTTTAGATAATTCCTCCCCTTTTACTCCCAGAGGGTGCACTGATTATTTTGGGTCCCACTACCTCCCTATATAAAGCCTCTCAGTGGACCCTATTTCCTGATCTACTCTGCCTGTGTTTCTCTCTGTTAATATTTCAATGCCATCTATACTAGGGATTATATCCAATCTTCTCTGCCTTATTTCTGCTATTCTGTTTTTCTGCCATTGGTTGTTTATTTTTCTGTTCCATAACACTGTCTGCCCCATTCACTGAGGCCTCTCTGCCACTGTTCCTGAAATCCTCTTTTTCTCTCTCTCTAAAATGTCTTCCAGTATTTTTTGTAGGGTTGGATTGGTGGTCACAAATTCTCTCAGTTCCTCTTTGTCATGAAAGCATCTTGCTTCTCCATTAAATTCTAGAGAGAGCTTTTCAGGATACATCAATCTGGGCTGGAAGTTGTTCTCCTTCAGGGCTTGAATTACTTCACTCCAAGCTCTTCTTGACCTGATGATCTGTGTTGAGAAGTCTGCCATGATTTTGATGGGTTTTCCTTTATAGGTGATCTGTTTCTTTTCCCTGATTGCTTTTACTATTCTGTTCTTATATTGAATTTCTGGGATCTTGATTATTATGTGTCTGGGTGTAGCTCTGTTTGGTTGTAGGTGGCTGGAGTTCTGTATGCTTCATACGTCTGCATACCATTTCCTTTTTCTGTTTGGGAAGTTTTCCTTTTTTTAAAAATAATTTTATTTAAAGAGAAAAAAACAAAACAAAACAAAACAGAATAAAGGGTATCAACAATTCAGTATTCCAAGGAAAAAAGGAAAAGAACAACAACAAAAACACCTAAGAAATTATTGCTTGACAAATTACATACTGACTTCTTGGAAATAGTTGTTCAATTTACAAAATTAAAACATGTAAAGTAGGCATTCAAACAGTGAGACTGTTAACAGTTCTGCTCCACAATCTGACAAAAACAGCAATATGGTCATCCATCTTACCCATGCAAATATACATGCAATTATATCAAAAGGGTAGAATGAAACACAACAAAACAGAGCAAAGTGGATCACAAGAAAGCAATGTAAGAGACAAAAATTTCAAAACTAAACAATCAGAGATATTATATCATATTGACTCTATCATATTGACTCTTGTTTTCTTCCAAATAGTTGTCCATATTGTCACATATAGGGAATTCACATGAAACAACCTAGTATGGAATTGATCTGAGCAGGACGAGGAGGGCATTTCAGGTCTTCAAGACCAGATATTAGGGAAGCCAAGAATGGCTGTCATAGTGTCTCTCATTCTCCTCAAAATAGCTGTCCATACCTTAATGTGTGTTGAACTTAAACAAGGCAAAGCAAGCTAAGATCACTTTGAACAAAAAGTGATAGTTCTGCTGGATTTCACATCATGACATTATGGAGTCAGCACTGGGTATTGTAGTGTCTCGTTTTCTTCAAAGTAGTTGTTCATTTCAACAAGTGTTATATAGTTGGTTCTCATAAACTGTTTATAAGCTCTACACATGCATGGGACTCTACTTGTATATCTATAATTTCTGTATTATCAGGAAAAACAAAACAAAGCAAGATAAAACAAAAACTTCCTAGAAAAGCATGAGGAAAAAAGGCACATAAAACCATAGTACAAGGTGATATACAATGGTTACCATGGTGTCTCAGCAGTGTATAACAACATTAATAAAAATGAAGCATTGGAGATATTATAAGACTTCAAAAGCAAGTAATAATCAAACCAGAGTGGGTATCTTAGTGAATCTTGTCATCTTCAGTGTAGTTGCCTATACTCTTAGACTTGGTGCTATCCATCATAACAGATTTGAATAAAATCAGTCAATACAAAGTAGCAATCTAATAAACCAGATTCAAATAAGGTCAGTCATAATAAGACAGTGTAAGTTATAAAGGGCTTCAGATTAAGTTGATAGGAAAATTAGGGATGATTACCATAGTATGTCCTCTTATTTTTGCGATAGCTGACCATGTCCTCAAGTCTAGTGTAAGTAGACAAACTGGAACAGCACGTAATGCATCCAAGCAGAGTGGTGAGAATAATGTAAATTTTAAATCTTGTTACCCCATTAACAGTATCCTCTGCCTCCCTTTTTTAGACAATTCCTGCCCTTTCACTTCCATGGGGTGCACTGCTTGTTTTGGGTCCCACTGCCTCCCTATATAGAGCATCTCAATGGATCCTATCTCCTGATCTACTCTGCCTGTGTTTCTCTCTGTTAGTATTTCGAGGCCCTCTATACTAGAGATTATAGCCAATCTTCTCTGCCTCATTTCTGCTATTCTATTTTTCTGCCATTGATAGTCTATTTTTCTCTTCCACTCCACTGTCTGCCTCGTTCACTGAGGCCTCTCTGCCACTGTCCCTGAAATGCTCATAT
>PVJX010043672.1:0-13556 GCA_004027295.1 Dolichotis patagonum
TGACACCCCGTCAGTGACCCAGGGGCCCCGAACTAGGCCCCTCCCCTTAAAGATCCACAATGCATCCCAAAGGTTCCACCCTGAGGACCAAGCCTGTAACCCATGGACATTTGGGAGACTCCCTCCCAAGCACAGGAAAGAGGAGGAGGAAGACCCCACCAGAAGCCAGGCAGGGAGACAAGTCTGGGTCTGCGGAACAGCAAAGCAGGCCAAAGGCAGGGGTAGATTCTCAATCCAGCTCAAAGACCAACGACGGGTTTTCCTGCTGGCTTGGTTGATGTGAAGGGTCAGGGATACACCAGGGTACATGAGTCGGATGACACATTCCAGTGGTGAGACCCTGGGTTCCAGTTGGTCCTGCTGGAGGTGTGGCCTCCCACCAAAATTGGGTGGAAAAGCCAGGTATGGTGGCAGCTGCCTGTATTCCCCACTGTCTGGGAGGCTGACATGGGAGGATCCCAAGTTCGAACCCAGCCTGGACAACTTAGGGGCTTGTGATAATCTGTGTCAATAAAAGGGGAAGGAAGGAGGGCGATAGGAAAGATTTAGATTTCAGGATAGGAACCCTTGATCTGGGTCCATTTCTTGCTACTAGATGACCGTGCCTTCCAGCAGGACATGTCCCCGCTTGGTACCCATGGTACCCTATCTGGAAATGGAGACCCAGGGTGAAGCTGGTCTTCTCTGCTTCCCCCACAAACACTGCACAGGGTAGAGATGGGGAGAATGACGTCTCGGCGACTGGGTGATGTCCTCTCTGGGTTGGTGTCTTCCAGGAGCACACGCCTGAGCCTTGCACCATGACGGACACCGTGGTCAGTAGCAGCTCAAACCGATGGATGTACCCCAGCGACCGTCCCCTGCAGTCCAGGTCAGTCTCCGCCTGCTGGGAGGGGCTCGCCGGGAGGGGAGGCGCACAGCTGCTGTGCTGGAGAGAAGCAGGAATCTAGAAAAAGAAATGCAACCTCCTCCCCGGGTGGGAGTTTTTGTTTGTGCCAGATCACGTAAGAAGTGGGAAATTTCACAGAAGTCCAAATTTCCGGCATCTCTTAGAAAAACAAAAGAGCTGACAACCCTGGATCAAAAAATCCTTCCATGTCAACATTTCAGAAGCTGCTGATGTCTGTATTTTTTTATTCTATAAAAAATTCCATAACAAAATAGTAGCACTAGTTTTTACACTAGCATAATCTTAAAAATTGTTATTCAGGGCTATAAGACATAGACAAAAAAAAAGACTTACAAAGAAGAAACAAACAGATAATAGCACAAAACTTTCTTTTCAATCAACTATGAGAAACAAGTAGTATAAATGTGGGCAGGAGCTGTTATCTTTAGACAGCTGTGAGAGTCCAGGGTCCACAGTCCCCTCCTTGTCCTGCTGGGTCACGAATGCCCACTCTACTTTGTGCGTTTGTTCCCCACCCAGCGCCTGCTGAACAGGGGACCTCTAAGCTCTAACTGTGCTGGGCTGGACTGTGTTGAACTGTGTTTCAGACCCAGTTGCAGACTTTGCATTCCAGACAGACCAGTTGATAACATGGTTATGTTAGGGAAGGAAGGAGTAGCCAGCAATGGTAGCACATGCCTGTAATACCAGCTATTAAGGAAGCTGAGGCAGGAGGCTCGCACATTCAAGTCCACCCTGGGCATCCTAGTGGCAGCCTGTCTCAAGCCAACATTTTAGAAAGGGTGGGGTACGTGGGGTTGGAGCTTAGTGGGTGCCTAGTGGGTGCAATGTCGGGGTTCAGCCCTAGTACTGAAGAAAGAAAAGGGGTGTCAGGAAGTGGCTCTGGCCTGCCAAGGATTATGGAGAGGATTCTTAACCAAGATCCTTTCTTCCTGGGGACCTGAGTTTCCCTAAGTGTGGGCCTGCAGGGACAATTTCACGATTTATACCTTATCTGTGCAGCACCACTATTGCTGTCTCCTTTAATTCAACTCACAAAGCTAACACTTCCATTTCACAAGGAACCTGTAGGGGAGATAGCCATAAAAATAAATAAGTAAAAGAAGCAGCATTATTGCATCTGGCTGTATCCTTTAGCCTTCCCAGGGCTCCCAACCAGAGACCTGCTTTCCGCTTCCTCTAACGGGTTATGATCCAGCCAGTCACAGTGGTCACCCCTGTAATCCCAGCACATGGGAGACTGAGGCAGGAAGATTGCGAGCTTGAGACTAGCCCAGGCAACCTAGCAACTAGTGAGATCCCGTCTCAAAAAACTAACAAGGTTGAGGGGGATTAGATGTAGCTCAGTGTGAAACCCCTGGACTCAATCCCCAGTATGGCAAAGTGGGGGTATGATTAGAATGTGCTGCATGGATGACGATGTCATGAAGAAAATCCATTATTTTGTGCAATTAATATGTGCTAATAATTATAATCAGAGAGCGGAACTCAACAAGCCACAAGCAAGTACTAAACCCAGATTACCCACAAACTGAGTCTTCCTCTTGGAAGCCATCAGACAGTTGAGAGGGAGGCAAAAAGGAGTTTTCTCCTTTGTCAGTGTTGCCTATTGCCCCATCCACTGCTATTTTATTAATTTCTGCTCTTCCTTCTATGAGACCATCCTGCCTCATTTCTCAGCTTATTCTGTTCCTTGCTAACTTCCATTGTCTGTTTACCTCCCCAGCCTTCCTGCTCCCAACATTAGTAATTACGCATCGGATAGATAAGGGGTCACATTCAAATGTCATGCAAGCTTCAACAGGTTGCGTTTTCATTGTTTCTCATTTCTATGTGTTTTAACTTTTATCTTAGGGCTTTTTCTTTAACTCAAGAGTTATCTAGAAACATACCACATTTTAAACTTTTGGAATGTTTGAGGAGTGTTCATTTGCTGGTATTTTTGTTACTAATCTCTCTGTTAACTGCCTTGTGCCAGAGAATGTGCCTTGGACCGTCCCGATTTTTTGGGATGTGGTGAGATCTGCCTTACAAACCAGATTACGCTCAGTTGACTCCGTGAGAAAACTGAGCACACTCTAAAAATCGTTAGGTCAGTCATACCTATTAAAATGAGGTGGCTGATTGTACTCATGGCATTTTTTACCTTTACTCTTTTTCTGTCTGCTTCTGAGTAGTGTGTGAAAATCGTCAGCCATGGTGGGTTTGTCAGTTTCTCCCCGCAGTTTAGTGAGTTTTGCTTTATACATTTTAGGCTCTCTTTCTTGATCCCTGGTATCCTGCTATATACTCTCCTGAAGCATAGTTATTCCCTATTGAACCCCTATATTGCGGTTTTAGAATTTCAATAGTTTTCTCTTTTATTTCTCATTTCGTTTTCTTTTTAGTGTCTTCCTGACCATTTATTTTTCTAGTTTACTGGTCCTTGGTCAATTTTTAATCCACACTGACCTTTTTAGCATATAGTAACTCTACATTCTCTGCCCAGTAATTATTACACTGCTCACTGGTGAGCCGATCTGTGCCAGGGGGCTCATTAGGACTGTGGTTAATTTTTCAGGAATTTTGCAAACCAGTTACTAACCATTGGTTATTAAAGACTAAATCTTATTAATTTATGCAGGGGATTTAGCGCAGCAGTTCAAGTTCTTGCCTGGTAAGTGCAAGGTCTTGAGTTTGATCCCCGGTACAAAAAAAAATTATATTAATTTAACTTTTATTATATAAACACAGAGGTGACAAACACTCAAAATGAATCACTTTTAAATTATTTTACTACTGTTATTGATGGCGATTGTACTTGCATGGTGTATAAAGGATGATAGGCCACTGCATCTTTCTTCCCAGCTCAAGATGCCACCTCAGATTGGCACAGTGGGACTTTCTCCTGAGAAAAGTGGTTAAACAGTGCCCAGCACACCGCTGCCCAGAGCCCTGGACATCTCTATGTATCTTCCTTGCCGATTTTCATGCATGGCTTTCTTCTCTGAGTGCCTGGAGAGTTTTCTTGTGAGCTCAGTCTGTGGGAATCCTGGGGCCCTCACTCGGGAACATCTTTCTCCTGGGAGAATGCCATCTGCTCCTGCCGAGATAGTGTTCACTCCCACGGAGGACCCTGGGTCAGGGTGGGGTCTCAGGTCCAGCTCCCTGCTTTGTGAGGAAGTTGGATCAGCCTCAGGGGCAGCTGTTCTGGGTTTGAGTTACTGGATTCTTTTTCATTTTTAATGGCCTTGTAAAGGTATGATCAACATTACAACAGTAATTCAATGGTAACCACTTCAGGTCTTTTAAAGTACAGTCTGATGGCTTCTAAGTGTTTATGCATACCTTCGAGACCACCACAATGCTCAAGATAAGAACATATCCATCAGAACCTCCTTCTCCATCAGAATCTTCTTCTGTCCCTTCTTTGTTGCTCTTTCTTACCTGCCTCCTCCCTAGGCATCCCTAAGGAATCACTAATTTCTTTTCTGTACCTATAAATTAGTTTGCATGTCCTAGAGTTTTATATAACTGGAATCATACCATATAGACTTTTTGGAAGGAAAGGGGGGAGATATCTGCTTCCTTTCACTCTGATTATTTTGTGATCCAGCCATCCTGTTTTGCATATCAATGGGTTTCCTTTTTACATTGCTGAATAGTATTCCTTTTGTAAATATGCCACGTTCGAACATTAATGGGCATTCGTATTGTTTCCATCTGTGGGCTAGCACAAACAACACTTTGTGTAAAATATGGTTTCATTTCTCTTGGGTAATTACCTAAGAGTGAAATGTCTCAGTCATGCAATAGGTATTAGTTTAATTTTCTGAGAAATGACCAAATTGTTTTCCAAATGGGGAGCACTGTTTTTAAAATTCCCATCAGCAGTGTGTGACAGTTCCTTCCTCTCCAGTACTTGTTATGCTCAATCTTTTTATTTTTAACCATTCTAGTTGTGCACAATTGCATTTCATGATGCTCTATAATTTGCATTTCCTTCATGATTAATGATGTGGAACATCTTATATAATCTTGCCCTCAATCAGATTGCTTTGATGAAGTGTCTGTTCAAGTCTGTTGTCCATTTGAAAAATCAGGCCATTTATCTTCTTGTAATTCTTACACGTTTTTCTAATGTTCTAGATAAAAGTCATTAAATAAGCGTTTCTCAAATACTTTCTCCCAGGCTATCACATGCATTTTATTTTTCATAACAGGGACTTGGGAAGAGGAAAAGGTTTGTGTTTTGATGACTATTTTGTTTGCTTTGAAAAGGAGCAAAGCCTGAGAAAATTCCTCTCTTTCTCGCAAGCCCTGCACTGGGTTTAGGAAGTTTGCTTTAATTTTCTAGCATCTATTTGTATACCAGGGAAGGACTTTTTTACCCACCATTCTTGTGTCTGTGACTTTTACATTAAACTTTCTCCAGCCCCGAGAGTTTTGGCATTTAGGAGACTCTGCTGAACCCTGCTGGTTTCCTTTTACACAGGAAACTTCTAGTTTCCAAAACCCTTCCCATGATGTCTTCTTGGATCCAAACTGAATTTGCAGACAATATTCTGTCTGCCAAAAAGCGTGTCTCTGTAAGATAAACAGCTGCCTGGAGGGTGGACGGGATAAGTTATTTATTTTATTTAAGAAATGTCAGTTAATTAAAATCTCATCCATCAAAATTTACTTTAGTTGATATAAAGCCAAACAATTTGCCTTACAATTAAATTAGAATTGCTCAGCTTGGACGCCACGTGATAATGTGCTCCTGGGTTCCCAGGAAACATCTTGGCATTCCAAGTGCACCCAGCTGCCTTGATTGCTACCGCGTTTTCTCCAGATATTAAAATTGTTTTTCAATAAATGCCGGTGGGTGAGTTCCAGTCCTCACACCTGCTATCTGCTTGGCTGCAGTGTGAAGTTCTCACGTCTTTCTCCAGTAAATTGAGGAGCCCAGTCTGAAGGAACTGCCAGCCAGCCAGGGACACTCACTGCTCCTGTGATTCCAAATGTCTTCCCCTGCAACTCTCCTCCAGCCTAGTGATTATGTCTGAAGCCAGCAGGATGGGACCTGAGAGGGGCCAGTGCCCCTGCCTCTGGCTTGGTTAGGGCCGTGGCTTGGCTCTCTGTGCTGGGGATTCACGGGGAGCCATGCTGGTCTCCACACCCTGATGCTTCTCTCGAGCTCTCAAGTGTTCGAGCCAGAGAGGCCAGACATGGGAGACAGACACTGAGGCACAAAGGATGTTCTGCCTAGGGTCTCATGCCTGGGAAATGGAGATACGGGTCCCTGTCTGGGACAGAAAGACTCGTTTCCCCAGCCTGGGCTGTGGAGCAGTCTACCATTCAGGGCCCATGGTGCCCTCCTGCGTCTGTGCCCCACGTACACATTCGGCCTTTGAAATAACGAAAACCAAGAGGATGGTCATCACCTTGGTGTCCAGACCATTATTCAAACACACCAGTGCTCAGTCCGTTATGAGCTGAACTGACCGGCCCACTGGCCCGTGGACGTGGGCTTTATAACCCTGAGTGGAAGCAGCCCTGTCTTAGATGTGCTGAAATGAGACAATGACTGAAGAAAACCTGAGTTAGACCCTCGTAAGTCAAACTGCTCGGCAGGCCCATCCATTAGGTGTTGGTATGGTTACAAGATTTCTCGCCTAACTTTATTCATTTTTCTTTCTCTCCTTGCTTTGCCTTCCCGCAGTGATAAAGAACAGTGAGTATTTTATGGCACTTTTATTTGTCTCCATGCCGAATCCCATCCCTTTTCTCATCAAGACCACTCGCCCCTGAAAAGAGATGGTTGAAGACGAATACGTTTTGTACATCTTTTTTTAAAAAATCGAGTCACTGAACAAAAAGAAACTGAAAATACTTATCTCAGGGAAACAAACTGCATGAAATCCTTTTAAAAAGAAACAAACTTGATAAAAGGGAGTCACAATAGTCCTGAGAAGAGCTCTCAAATAATTCTTGGTGGCCATCTGTGGAAAGGGTGCCGATCACTTTCTGCCCATTTCTGCAGCACTGGGCAGGAAATCTGGTCCTTAGATAAGGAAAATGTTAGCTCCAGCTACTGCAGAGCTCAGCTCGAGGGCTGGCTCCTCCCTCTCAGCACCTCCTTGGAAGCCGCCCTGATTCCCCAGGGAAACGCCTTTGGCACACGGCCCCTTCCTTTGTGCTTTAATTGGATTCACTTCCTAAACATGCACAGCAGACTGGGTGCCGGGTCCACTAAAGGATTAGGCAGGACGCAGAGCAGCGCATCGTGACTTTCATGCACAAAGTTAGAAACTATGGGAAGATACAGTTCTCCTCCCCATAGTCAGACTCGGGGACTCTGCCAGTGTGGCTTTGGACTCTGTCCTCACCTCCTAACCCCCACCAATGAGCCCTGTGTATTTTATAAACGTGTGTGATCACCCAGCTTTGTAAACTGTAAAGAGCCCAGCCCAGCCCAGCGAAGTCAGACAGGTGCGAATCACAGTCCTGCTCACCTGAGCCTCTCCAGGGAGAGACCGGAATAATCACAGCCTTAGAGCCCTCTGCAAACTGGTTTAAGGAGAGGATGCTAAGCCAGATCACGCCGGGGAATTCTCCCTGCTCGGGTACCTCAGTGTCTCCATCTGCCTGATGGGAGATTCAAGCAAACTCTTGGACAGTGTTTGAGCCCTGTACGGTCTCTGTGGCTGGCTAGTAGGGTGCCAGCCAGGCTAGATCTGCTTTTGATCAAGTTGTGAATCACTTGTTAAGACCTGTCAGGGAGAGACACTGAGATGATAACGGTGCCTGTCACCAGGGGAGGCTCATACCCTGGGGGTCTCAGACCTCTCAGAGACCCCCTGATGCTGAAGGTTGGAGGTGGCACATGTGTCATCCTCCTCCTGTCTCCACCTCACCGCTGCCTCCTCCCCTAATGGCCTCACCCTTGTCTTCTCCACCATCCCTCCCTTGTCCTCCCTCTTTCCAGCCTTTCAAAAAATATTTACCGAGCACTTCTTAAATACTAAGCGCTGTACTCGGCAGCCAGAGACACAGAGGTAGCCAAAGCACAAGTGGGGGCTAAAGGGGTCCACAGACACAGCCAGTCCCCGCCAAATGTGCTGTGGCATGCAAAGAGCTGTAATTGTGGGAACGCACAGAGTGTCACCGGTCCTGGACGTTGGGTCACGGTGGGAGCTTCCTGAAAGCCGTGCCGTGTAGCTGAAGAGCATTGCAGGGGACTCACGGAAGTTCTGGGTGTGTGTGAGAAGGAGAGAGGGCGTGCCGGAGTTCAGAGGAGCTGGACAGGGAGCGATCGGGCTGAAAAGTTGCCAGGATGTCCCCTTACCCTCCACATCCTGGCCTCGTGAGGGTGAGAGGACCCCAGCATCCCTTCTGCACCCCTAAATCTGGCCTTTGCATTCCACCTGGACTGACCTCTGCATCAGCCAGGTGTGAGACTTTGGAGGTGCAGCCACCCTCCCCTCCTTCAGGGTCATTCACTGAGCTGTGAAGAGGCTTCCTGCGGACACCTGGCATCCTGGGGGGAGGGAGGAAGGGAGAAGGCAGGAAAGAGAAGGGATTAATTTTCTGCACACTGGAAAGCTTCAGATTCTTCGCGCCCTGACAGCCCTTCCATCATCCCACGCCTTTGGGGAGCTCTAACTTATTAATAGAGACATCTGGCGGGCATTTATTACGTGATGACTCTGTGCGTGACACGAAGAATCAAGGCAGGAGGCAGGAAGGAGGGGACAGCCTGTCCTTTGCGGGATTTTAGGGGCAGACATCTGAAGTCCGGGCTGATTTCCTTTTGTCTGGGTCTCTGGTGCCTGCTCCGGTGGCAGGGATCCTCTAGACCTCTCAGTGTGTACCCAGGCCGGTGCTCCCGGTGGCCGATGGGGCACATGTGGAAGGCTGGTGTCTCAGCAGTTCTCAGACGCCTTCCCTGTCACGCACGTCACACATCTGGAAAATGAGGTCAGTCGCAGTGATCTTTAGCCTCCGGTTGGCAGTGAAGTTTTTCTTCCAGTAATATTTTATTCAAAAACTAAGTTTTTAAGAAAGATAAAAGTAGAGCTGGATAAAGACCTCGTGTAGCTGAAAGCATTAAAGATATCATGATGAACTTTATACGGCTGTGATTTAAAGTAACACCCATCTGTAAAATCGGTGTAGAGTCTAAAAAGCTTCCTGTTGTTTTTTTTTTCTTGCTAGAGCAGATATTGTATCAGTTGGCTATTGCTGTGTAACAAGTCACGTTAAAACAATAGTTTATCCAGCATTCCCTATTGGTATTGGTATTCCCAGGGTTATTCCCAACTTTTCACTATTTTCATCAAAGGATAAAGCCACAAAAATAAACATACTATGCTGATAGAAATTCCTACCACTTAAAGTCAGGCTAGGTTGCCCGGAAATTTCAATTCATCAGTCTCCATCTCTGTCTCCATCGCTGTCTCCCTCTCCTTCTCCCTCTCAGCTACATGCATTTTTGTGCCCATTGATAGGCAATCGGGGGTGGGAACTTCTATCAGTAAGGCACTGAGGGTGTCTTCAGATGCCCAAAGATTTCTAACTTTAAAATGTCCAACACCAGCCAAAGACCATGCTGCACCTTGTTCTGTGGACCCCTCCCACCTGCCGATTAGCGAGTCATTGTCTCCCCTCCTGCTCCGTATTAGAGCGTTTCCTCGTTCGTTCCCACTCAGCGCCTGCTCTGTGTGTCAGGTCAGTTCCCCTGATTGTCACTACGACCAGCATTTAAGACGCGCCTTTATGCCCGGATGTTAAGGAACAGGACAAGAGATGAAGACACACAAGCCAGCTTCTTCTGAGCACTTGCTGGTCACCTTATAATGCCTGTCCTGACAAGTCCTCTGTAACACCTTTGACAGATAAGCAAACAAAGGCTTAGAAGTGTTAAGTAAATTGTGCCGCAAGTGACACCCCAGGCAGGGGCAGAGCCAGGAGCGGGGTCTAGGCTGTGTGGCCCCAAAGTCTACTCCCTCTTAGGATGTGGCATCTTCACAGGGACCAGGGACCAGGTGTCTAAGGCTGTCATTGTCAGTGGCCCCCAGGGCTGTGAGGTGGAAGGTTCCCCAGCAGCAGGCAGCTCGTGAGTGCTCACTGGGACAATTCCCACCCTCACGGGGCGTAAGTGTCCCCGAAACCCCAGCGCAGGGAAAGTCTTTTGTTCATTGGTTTGAGTCCCCTCCTCATTGCAAGTTTGGGGAGTCTCGTGGATTAGGAGAATGACCGGAAGAGGCCACCAGATGCTCACCGTGTGCTGTGGACCAGGTGTGCACTTTCCCGTTGCTGCCCACTCGAAGCCCTGGCCCTCCGCCTAACACGCCAGGATCGAGCCCCCAGGAGGGGCAAGCCCCGGTGCCAGGCACTGACTCCGCCAAATAGAAGAGGCTTGGGCTGGCGCGCAGTAGGTCCTCTGGGCATTTCCCAGATTGGATATACACCTCCAAGCAACTTGTCCCGGGAAAGCCACACTCTGGTTGACAGCCTTGATGTTTAACAGGATCCTACCAAACACTGGACTCTGCTCTAAGGATGCAGAGCTGACCTCCTATGCCCAGAGGCTCAGGCAAGGCAGTCACCCACCATCTTATCACAAGGACTCAGGAAGCCACCACAACCGGGACGCTCCCCAACCCAGGGCACCCAGACAGCCCTTTTCTGTCCCCCAGATCAAAGGCTGTGGTGTGAAAAGCCCATCTCATTTCCCTCTGTTTGCTTTTGGAATTAAAACATGAAAATTCACAGAAGGCTTGCGGGCTCCCACTGAGACCATCAAGACATTTCCAAACGCTGGACGAGCTGTTTGGCAACTGCCTGTTCAGGGCCGGGGGCGGGGGAAGGGTTGGCGGCAGCCTCAGCCGCCTTCTGCTGCTGCAGCCTTGCAGATGGCACCGTTACTCCGAGAGGGGCCTTGGGGACACCCGTCCTCGCTGGGAGCTGACGTCCCCTGTGCACACGGAGCTCAGGTAGTCGGGTCACGGCTGACCTGCAGCTGACAGTGACCGTGACTGTGACCAGACTGGGAGCTGCTGCAGGAACCTGACCTTGAAGGGTCTCACTGGGCCCGGCCCGGAACCTTCCGGGCTCACTGTGGCCCACTGGACCGCTCTGTCAGACAGGGGAGAGGCGAGGCTGCAGCATGGAAGGACGCGGCCGATGACGCAGCCTTCTGCACAGAAGACCAGCGGGGCCTGGGGTGGCTGATGGGGTTCCAGCCCGGCTGCCTGGGGGAAGGCGAGTGGCCTTCGTGATGCAGGAACTCACTGTAGCCTTTAAAAGTAAGGGGGGAAGGATCTGGTGAGGGGTGCCGGCGCAATAGGGAAGAGAGAGTGAGGCCTCCATAACAGGGAGCATCCAAGCCAAGGGGCTGGGATGTGATGGGCAGACTGGAAGGTAACCCCAGCGATCCCCTCCAGCTGGAGTCTGTGCCCTGTCCGTCCCTTTGCCTCAAATGTCGGCGGGCTCTGGGACTTGCTTCTGACCTCCATAATATGCGAAGGGCATGGTATTTTCACTCGTGATTATTTTGTGTAAGACTGTCGCAGACTGAAGCACCTCCTTGTAAATGTGACAGAGGAAGTGACCGCCCCTCTGGAGCAGTCCTGATGGTCAGGGATTGCAGGGCTGGGTTGGTCTCCTGGTGACCACGACAAAGAAGCCAGTGTCCATCCCGGAGCTGCCAGCGGATGGACTCTGCCAGCTGCCAGGTGAGAACACAGCTCTGCCACACCTTGACCAAAGCTGGCGAAGCCTCAAGCAGACGCCCAGGCTGACACTGGCCCCGGAGGGCCGGAAGCCCATCAGACTGAGGTCTTAAGAATCCGGAATGCAGAGATGCACCTGAATGCAGACCCTGCCGCCAGAGCCTCGGGGCCACCGTCTGCACCCTCAGCTGGCGAGTTTCCAGTTACTGAAGGCTTAAAGCAGACGCCTCGGGGTCTGGCTTCCCCTGGGGAAAGGGGTCCAGAGGCCGTGCGGATGCTGCAGGGTCTCTTGCACATCACCCAGCGTCATGTCCAGTGTATTCAGTGAGCCGCCAGGACCAGCCTGGGCATGCACAGGGAGGATAGCACAGGGTAGCAGGAGGCAGGGAGCCCTGGGGACACCTGCAGGTTGGCTGTCACCCGGGTCTTTCACCCTCTAGGCTGCTCTGTGTTCCACAACTCTGGGGGACCCTCCTCTGTCGGCCCAGCCGTCCCCTCTCCTCCTCCCTCCTTCAGCCCATCTTCCAGGTCTTGGCAGGGCAGGATGGGGCTGTGTGGGGCCGGAACCTTGTGGCTTTAGAAGCCCTCATGAGCAGGGACAAAAATCTCCGACTTTTGCACAATCTCCTAATTGTATGACTGTCACTAGGGGTGCCCCAGGGCCTAGGAAGGAATCTGCACAATGACTAAGGTTTCCCCTCCTCAGCCCACATCTCCTTCACTTTCTCGGGCAGCTGAGGTCCCTAAGCTGGCTACCTTCTGTTTCCTGAGTCCCACCTTAAGTAGACGTTAGTGTCACTTTTGACCGCTAGGACTGGGTCCTGTTTGAAGGCTGGTCTTACGTGCCCATTCTCGCTTACTGATCTGAATGCTGAAGTCACAACAGAGAACCAGAGGTAAATGGGGTCCCTGCGGTCCCACAGTCTGCATTCCCGTGGGGGAGGGGGGTCCTTAAACAGGTAACAAGGAAACAGAAAGACACCTTCATCTCGAGACAAGTGCAAGGGAGAGAAGGAGCCGGAACAATGGCAGGTGTGGGACAGCCTCCCTGAGACAGGTGCCATGAGGACGGCGGCCAGGTGGACATCTGGGGAGGGGCGAGTTTCCTGCTGGAGGGACAGCAAGTGCAAAGGCCCTAGGGGAAAAACAAGTTTTTGGTGTCCAAGACTAACCAGAGGCCAGTGTGGATGGAGCATAGTGGCCAAGGCAAAGCAGGGGACATTGACAGAGAGGCAGGGAAAGGACAGTGTGTGTAGACCTTTACATATGTGCTAGAAGATGGCGCTTTACTTTTATTAGGGTATAAAAGCCACATTAACCATTTGTAGGAGTCCAGGGTCAGGGGCCAGCTCGGTGGCATGATGCTGCCTTGCAGGTGCATGGCATATGCAAGGCTCTGGGTTTGATCCCCAGCACGCGCGCGCACACACACATACACATGCACGCACCATGTTTAGCAAATGTATAGCAATGTTTACTTTTTAGAAACAAGAGCAGAGGGTACAACCTGAAATGGCACAGGAGCCTTTGAAGCCAGGAGCCTAGACATTTATGTGAAGTCAGGAGATTTGTATAAACTTGGTTGGCGATTACTTTAAATTTTTTTTTTTAAATTCTAGGGCCCAAACAAAACATCTTTGTACCAGGTAGGCACTGGGGTCATCCTGGGACCCAGGGCTTCAGGTCGCTTGGAAGACTTGTAACCCTTCCAGCTATGGAAGTCTCCTCCTTTGGAATTTCCCAGGTTTCATGCACCTCAAATGCTATTTGCGGAGTGCCCACCATGTAGATTACCAAGCACGTGATAAAAATAAATCCAGTGGGCACTGGGTGTGATGGTGCACCCCTACAATCCCAGCACTCAGGAGGCTGAGGCAGGAGGATCGTCATGAGATCAAGGCCAGCTGGGGTCCCATAAGGAGTTCAAGGCCAGTCTGAGCTACAAA
>PVJX010043673.1:0-13557 GCA_004027295.1 Dolichotis patagonum
GTCATATGAGGGTGGCCTGAGGTAGGAGGTCAGTTACCAATGGAAGCTGGTTTATGGCCAGGCCAGGGGGGTTGTGCTCAGCCCACACCTCAAGAATCTATTGAATTAATCACTGGAGCAGTTTATTATCATTGGGAACTTCTGGGTCTTCCAACAACAAATGTCCTTCTCCCTCCTTATAGAGCTAGGACCCAGGTGCCAAGGGGCTCACAAGAGCCACCTTTTACTTGCATATCTGGGGTGGCTGATTCGAAGCTGAGATGAACTTTAGGTTTGTGTAAGAGGTCTTGGCCCAACAAGGGATCGGGACACTCAGGTACCACAAGAACTCAGGGGAGATAGTCTTTTGTCCTGGTCTGGCAAGTAGAGCTCGAAGCTTTGAGTAAGTCTTTGCAGTTCCCATGGCTCTCAAAACTTAGATTTTTCCCAGTAGGGGTCCCTATAGGCTGGGTGAGGACTGACTGAGCCACTCCAGAATCCACCAGGAAATTAATGAGTTGACCCCCCACATCAAGAGTTAGCCTAGGCTCAGGGGGGGCATGTGAGCCCTGACTCCCTCAATCGTGGGACAGAAGAGCCTTTGCATCTTTTTTAGTTTTGCCTTGAGCTTAGGGCAGTCCTTTCGCCAGTGTCCCATTTCCTTACAATATGCGCATTGATTTTCATCTAGAGGTGGGTGAGGCGGTTTTTCGTCAGACTTAGTGACTTTGTCTGCCAGCACTTGTAAGACTTTAGTCAGCTTCTGGTCTTTTGGGTCCTCTCAGTTGTCAAACATATTTTGAGCAATTTCTAACAACTGACTAAGAGGCATTTCCTCAAACCCTTCAAGCTTCTGTAATTTCTGTTTAATATCCGGGGCCGACTGAGTCACAAAGGCAATGTTAATAGTCTGTGCATTTTTAGGGCTTTTAAGAACTGGCAATACACGGAGAGCTTTTTTACCTTTGGGCTGACAGGACAAAGGGAGAATGGGGGATGGAGATGGGCTTCTGTTGGGATTGCACACTGCTTTTTGGCCCAAGATGTAGTTGCATTTTCTTTTTTCTGCTGTAAACAGTGCCTATAAAATCTGCTCTCCAATTACAAAGGTCAGAGGCAGAGGAAGGAACAGGGATAAAAAGTGGGGCGGGGCCGGAGGACGACCATGAGAGGAACCAGGCTACTCACACCCAAAGTGCGCATCAGAGTTGGGGCCTAGCCCTAGCCCCACGGAGCTGGTGTGCCCGCACTGCCGCCTGTTGCACACCCCACCCCCGCTGTTGCGCATGCTGCCTTTGTGTGCTGCTGGCGCGGGTAACCCTCACAGGGCGATAGCATGTGGAGAGGGGCGGGCTAAGCCTTCTGAGTCAGAGCCGCCCCAGCAGCTCGGCAAGGCTGGGGTTCCTGTACCGCCACTGTTGCACACACGCCGCTGCCGCCTTCCGCCCACCCACCACCGCTGTCACCACCTCATGCACAGAGAACCCTCACAGGGCACCAGAGTGCAGAGAGCAGCGGGCTGAGCCAAACCTGATGTTGGGAGAGGGCGGCAGCAGCTGCGGTTGCTGAAGCCCAAGTTTCGGCCCTTTGGGGTCAAAGATGTCAGGAGGGAAGGCTGGTAGGATTTTTTTCTCCTCGACGGGAAGAATCAGGCTCCTCTCGAGTTTTAGTTTCGCTTTGAGAGCCGCGGAGAAGGGAGGAATTCTAAGTTGGTGATCTGAGCTCAATCTAAAAAAAATCTTTAAAGTTGTTAAGGACCAAGAGTGGAGCCGACAAAAATCGCAAATGATAGTGCCTGGTCCAAGTTTTAGAAGTGATCACTTAAGAACGAAAACACAAAAACAGGTATTCCAAGTCCTGAAAGAAAATAACCTCCAACACAGATTGATGTACCCTGCAAAACTATCTTTCAAAATTGATGGAGAAACAAGATACTTCCATAACAAAGAACATCTGAAGGAATTCATTACCACTAAACCAACCCTACAAAAAATACTGAAGGACATTCTAGAGAGACAGGGAAAAGACCATGGTTTCAGGAACAGCATCAGAGGGAGATCACTGAACAGGGCAGAAAGTGGAATGAAGGGGAAAAGTAGGCAACCAACGGCAGGAAAATAGCATTGCAGAGGTGAGCCAGAGAAGGTTGGCCATAATCACTAATATAGATGGCCACGATTCACCAATAAAAAGAAACACAGGCAGAGTGGATCAGGAGACAGGGTCCATCAATATGCTTTACATAAGAAATAAAAAAGAATACATTTAACCTGAAAGGAAGTTTATAGACTGAAAATTAAAATGAGAAAATAATGCTCTATGTGACGGAACCAGAAACAAAGTGAGGATAGCTTTCCCATCAGCTGCAGACTGGTTAGAAAGCCATGACACTTTTATATAATGGAAAACTACTCAGCTATAAAGAAAGATAACCTTAGGGCTCTTGTAGGCAAATGGATACAACTTGAGATAATGCTTAGGGGTAAAATGATTCAGAGTCGCCTAGGTGAATAGCATGTTGCCTCCCTAGTATAAAAACTAAGGGAGTTAGTGGGATCCAAAATGCACAATACATCCTGTGAAGGTAAAAGGGTAGGAATTGTATAAAAAGGGAAGGCAGTGGCCATTGTTCATCTATTATCATGATTTGAAGCCCATATTGCTTTCATTTTTCTGTTTAGTTTGGTTTCATTCTGTTTCAGTTTGTCTACTCATATTATATTTGATAGCATGTACAGCTATTTCAAAGATAACAAAATATGGTAACCATTTTTGATTTCCTATTAGCTTGATTTGAAGACTTATATTGCTTTCATTGTTTTGTTTTAATTTTATTCTATTTCATTTTGTTTGATAGTATCATGATTGATGATATAGGCAGCTACTTTGAAAACAATAAGATGCATTATGATATCTCTTTGTGGTTTTACTATTATATTCTTTGGAAGCCCTATAATGATTCCATTGTTTTGTTTTTATTATTTTTATTCTGTACTATTTTGTTTGATTTTATTTTGCCTGATGCTATGGGCAATTCTTTTGAAGATAACAAGGCATTATCTTAGCCATTGTTTATGTCTTTGTATTTTGGGTTGCATTGGAGGTGGTAGATTGGAATTAGCTTGCTGGGATTCCAATAATGTCTCAATGGGATAATAAAAATAACTTTTTGGATTATGAGAAATACTAGAAAAGGGATTACAATACTTGGATAACTGTACTCAATATTTGGGATTACAATATGGGTGCACATAAAATACATATGTATGATATTTTTAATTTTTCTGGGTAAATGCCTAGGGGAATAGCTGGGTCAAATACAACCTCTAATTCTTGTTTTTGTGGAAATTAGTGAGGAAAGTCCACACTGATTTCCACATTAGGTGTACAAGTCTACACTCCCACCAACAATGAAGAAATGTTGATTTTCCTTCACAGCCCCTCCAGCATCTGTTATTGGTAGATTTCTTGATGGCAGCCATTCTTTCCTGAGTGAGATGATATCTCAGTGTTGTTTCAGTTTGCATTTTTTTTTTTTTTTTTTTGGTACCAGGGATCTAACTCATGGCTGCATGCTTGCAGGGCAGGTGCTTATGCAGCTGAGCTAAATTCCCAGCCCCAAGTTTGCATTTCTTGAATGACCAAAGATGTTGAACATTTTTTCGTAAATTCATTTTCTATTTGTATTTCTTCATCTGAGAATTGTGTACTCGCCCGTTTTGGATTGGGTCTTTGAATTTCAGGGGCCTGATTTTTCCAATTCTTTATGCATTTCAGATAGAAGTCCTTTGTCTGAGGGACAGTTGACAAAAATGCTTTTCCAATCTGTGGGTTTTCTTTTCAATCTGTTGGTGACATCTTTGGATGTGCAAAAATGTTTTAATAAAATGAGATCCAAGTTGCTCAATGTTTTGAAGTATTTCCCATACTGTTTGGTTTTTGTTCATGAACCATCTGACTACACCTGTTTCCTCAAGATTTTTACCTACTTTGTCTTCCAGTAGATTTAGTATTTTTGAGTTAATATTTAGATCTTTGATCTATTTTGACATTATTACAGTGCATGGTGATAGGCATGGGTCTAGTGTAAGTGTTCACAATTTGGAAACAGTTTTTCCAGCATCACTTATTAAAGAGGCTATCTTTTTCCAGTGAAAATGTCTGGTACCTTTATCAATGATAAGGTGGCTGAGTGTTTTTAGTTGTGCCTGTATCATCTATTCTGTTCCATTGTGTTGGGGCTTTAAATTCTCAATGGCTTATTTTGCATAGTTTCCTAAGGGATAAATGGAGGCTTGAGATTATAGTATCACATTTTGATACTTCCTATTAACTCTCTTGGAATGAGCCATTCTTTCCTACCCTCTAAAGCTAAACTAAAAGTATTAAGATTAAAAAGAACACTCCAGAGGAAGATCTTTCTTAGCATAAGATCATCTCTGCCCTCTTAAAGTGTATGAGGATTATCTGTTGCCTGCTGAGTCATTGACCTCTGAATCTTTTGCCAACCTTAATTCTTCTACTAGCCCTCCTACATTGTATACACCCAATACATAGTATCTGGTTTGGAGTCTCTGCTCATCCTGAATCCCCCATCATGTATTACTAAATTTGTCTCAATTTCTTATTTCATCTTGTTGCCATATCTGTCACACAGGTAGTTAGGGATGTTGGCTAGGTCCATTACACAACTGATACTCAGGTCTGTTTTTTTTTTTTTTTTTGTCAGTACCATGCTGATATTATCATAGTAGCTTTATTGTACGATTTCAAGACAAGGATTGTAAGTCTTTGAGCCTTGCCTTTGTTCCATAGGATTGCCTTTGCTATTCTGGGTCTCTTCTGGTTCCAAATTGATTTTTGGAATGTTTTCTCTAGATCTGTGAACTATTCTAATATTATTTTGATTGGGATTGCATTAAATCAACATAACAATTTGGGAGTATGGCCATTTTCACAATGTTGGTTCTTTCTATCCATGAGCAAGGGATAGCTTTCAATTTTCTGAATTCCTATTCAACTTCTTTTTAAAGAGTACTATAATTTTCAATGTATAGAATGTTTACTTCCTATATTGGATTGATTCCTAAGTATTTCATTTTTTGGATGTTATTGTGAAGGGTGTGGTTTCCCTAATTTCTATCTCAGTCAGTTCATTGTTTGTATACAAGAATGCTATTGAGTTTGAAGTGTTGACTTTGTACCCTTCTATGCTACTAAATTTGCTTATTAAGTCCAGAAATCTGGGGGTGGAGTTTTGTGGGTCTTGTATGTAGCATATCAAGCCATCTGCAAATAATGACAATTTAATTTCTTCCTTCCTTGTACTTATACATTTTATTCCTTTCTCTTGTCTAACTGCTGTAGGTAATGTTTCCAGAACCTTTATGAATAGGAGTGGTGATAGTGGAAAACCTTGTTTTGGTCCTGATTCTAGAGTGAAGGCTTTCAGTTTTTGTCCATTTAGTATGATGTTGACTGTTAATTTTTCATACATGGCTTTTATCAGATTGAGGTAGAGATCATCTATTCTGATATTCTGTAGGGTTTTAACCATGGGTAAGTGTTGGGCTTTATTAAAAACTTTTTCCACATCTATTGAGATGATCATATTATTTCCTTTTTTGACTCAGTTGATGTGGTATATTACTTTTACTGATTTGCGTATGGTGAATCATCCTTGCATTCCTGGGAGGAATCCCACTTGGTCATGGTGTATCATATTCTTGATGATTTGCTCAATTCTGTTTGCTAGGATTTAATTGAGAATTTTTGCATCTATGTTGATTAGGGACTTTGGTCTATCGTTTTTTTTTGATTAGGTCTCTCTCTGGTTTTGATATCAGGATAGTACTTGCCTGTAGAAATGAGTTAGAGAGAATTTCTTCCTTTCCAATTTCATTAAAGAATTTGAAGAATATTTACATTAAATTACCTCTAAATTTCTTGTAGAATTCAGCTGTGAATCTGTCAGGACCCAAGCTTTTGTTTGTTGCTAAGATTTAATTATGTTTTTAATCTCCATAACTGATATTGAGTTCTTCAGAATTTTTATGTCTTCTTGACTCAGGTTTGGTAATTCATGTTTCCAGGAACATGTGTCCATTTCTTCTGTTATTTTCCATCCTATGAGAGTATACATTTACAAAGTAAGTATTGATGATCTTCTGAATTTCCACAGAATATGTAGTGATTTTATCCTTTTCATTTCTTATTTTATCAGTTTGAGTTGTTCTTTATTCTTTTTGATAACGTTGTCTAAGGGTTGATCAGCTTAATTTACTCTTTCAAAGAATCAACTCTTCAACTCATCAATTTCTTGTACTGTTGCATTAATTTCTCCTCTGATCTTTAAAATTTCCTCACTTTTTGGGGTTTATTTGCTTTTCTTTTTCTAGAAGCTCATGGGTCATCATTATGTTTATTTTTATTCATTCTGTATTCCTGATATGAAAATTCACCACTATAAATTTCTCACTGAGGACTGCTTTCATTGTGTGCCACCGGTTCCCATAATATGTATTTGTATTTTTGTTCAATTTAAATATTGTATAATTTTTTCTTTAACTTCTTCTATGACACATTGTTTGTTTATGAGGATGTTATTCAATTTCCATGTGTTTATGGCATTTTTGTGGTTTGTTTGGTCAATAATTTCCAGTTTTACTGCCCCATGGTTACATAATGTGAATGGGATAATTTCAATTCCTTCGCATTTGCTTAAGCATATTCTGTGGGCTAGTATATGGTCTTTTTAGAGAATATCCCATGTGCAGCTGAGATGAATGTGCATCCTGAAGATGCTGACTGGAGCACTCTACAAACATTTACTAAGTCTGTTTTTTCACAGGTTTCATTCAGTTGTTATTCTTTGTTGATTTTTTGTCAAGTTGATATATTTCTTTTTGACAATGGAGTATTGAGTTCCCCTTTCACAACTGTGTTATTGCTTATTCGATTTTTCATGTCTATTAACATTTGTCTTATGTAGTTGATTGTTCCCATGTTTGGGGAATATTTGTTTATGATTGTTAATTCTTTGTCTTAAAGTTTTCCCCTGACAACTATGTAGTGACTTTATCACTTTTGATCATTCTTGGTTTGAAGTTCATATTATCTCCAAGTAGAATAGCTATTCCTGCTTTTTTCTGGGTTCCTGTTGCATGGAGTATTGTTTTTCCATCCTTTGACTTTTAGTCTATGAGTTTCATTTTGAGTTAAACTTTGTTTCTTTGTTTGCTTTTTTGATACTTGGTGTTGAGCTCATGACCTTGCACTTTTCAGACTGGTGCTTGTGCTGCTGAGCTATATCCCCAGTTTAGATGTGTTTCTGGCATACAGCATATTGTTGGATTTTGTTTCTTAATCTATTCTGCTGGTCTGTTTCTTTGATTGGTGAAATGAGGCCATTTACATTGATGGTAATATCAGAAATATATTGATTTATTTTTGTCATGTTATATTCCTATTGCAGGTTCTCTACTTTTTCTCTCTGTTTAAATTCTTTTTTTTTTTTTTTTGTACCGGGGATCGAACTCATGACCTCGCACTTGCCAGGCAGGCACTTAAGCCACTGAGCTAAATCCCCAGCCCTCTGTTTAAATTATTGCTTGCCCTGCTTTGTAGTTATTTTCCGTTGTTCTTGGAATTGTGATCATTTTTATCTCTTTCTAGAATATCTTTCAGTACTTTGTAGGGTTTTTTTGGTCATCATGAATTTCTTCAGTTGTTCTTTGTCAAGGAAGTATCTTATTTATCCATTGATTTCAAAAGATAATTTTGCAAGGTATGTCAATCTGTGTTGCAAGTTATTTTCTTTCAGAATTTGAAATACTTTACTCCAAACTCTTTTTGACTTGAGGGTTTGTGTTGAGAAGTCTGCCATGATTCTGATGGACTTTCTTTTATAGGTCTGTTTCTTTTCTCTAACAGCTTTCAATATTCTGTTCTTGTGGTGAGTTTCTGGGAATTTAAGTATTATATGTCTGGGTATAGATTTATTTTCATTATGGCTAATTTGAGTCCTATGTGCTTCACTTATCTGTGTGTCAGATTCTTTTACCATACTTGGGAAATTTTCTATTACTTCTGCAAATAGTCTTTTTATGTCATTTATGTTCACTCCTGCTTTTTTATGAATACCTATCATTCTTTTTTTTAAAATTTCATATGGAGCAGAACTGTTGACAGTCTCATTGCTTGAATGTGTACTTTGTATGTTTTAACTTTGTAACTTGAACAACTATTTCCAAGATGACAGTATGTAAGTTATCAAGTAATGACTTCTCAGTATTTTTTGTTGTTTTCTTTTTTTTCCCTTGGAATCTTGTATTGTTGCTACCCTTTTTTCTATTTTGTGTGTTGTCTTATACTGTTTTTCTTTGCATCATCTTTCAGCTGTTGCATTATTTCCTGATTGCATTTTACTTGTAAGAAATCTTTCCTTTGATGATCATTAGCTTCAATCCTGTCTTCTAGGTCTGAAAGTCTGTCTTTAGTTTTATTTAAGCAGTTTTGCTATCTTCCAAAGGCAATTTTAATTTCCTGAATAGGTCTTTGAATGTTTCATGAATTCTAATTCTTTCCTATATTGTTCATTCAAGATTTCCATCATTTCCTATGATCTTCTATTTGTTTATCTAGTGTTCTTTAGACATTCTTAATAATTCTTTCATAGTGACTGTCATTTTTTTGCATGTGATATTATTTGCAATTTTATTTCCTTCACAGCCTTATGCAGTCATCTCTTTACTTCAGTTGATATCATTTCAGAAATTTATTGTGGGAAACTTCCAATTTCTTCCATGTCAGTGGGTTTGTTCTGGGTGGGCTGGAGGTCTGGGATTTAATTTTGCTCCTTTGCTTTGTGATTTTTCTAGGCTCATCCAGACAAGCCAATTGTTCAAGCCAATGTACTTCCTGCACTGACCAACTCTCCTGAAGTGTAGTGGAGGGGCCAGGCACCTGCATTCCTCTGAACTGATATTCCCAGGGTGATAGAAAAATTATAGGTAGGGCTTCTACCCTCCCTCTGCTCACCAGGGATACATTGATGCTGAAAGATTTCTGGGTAGGGCTCCTCTAGACACATATGTCTCCCTGGGGCACTCCACTAATGGCACCTAGGTGCTGCACAGGGCAGCTCCTCCAAAATCCATGTGACTGTCAAGGGTGCACCCACAAATGATGGCACAAGATCCTTGTGCTGGGCTGTATGGGGCTTAGCTCCTCCATGTCCCACACAACTTGCTGGGTATTTCCTCAATGATTTGTGCCAGGGAACTTTGCTGGCTTGCATAGAGCTCAGCTTCTTTGAGGCCCACATAGTTAGCTGGAGTACACCCCTGACAGATGGCAACTGGGTGCTGAATTGGGCTGAATGGTGCTCAGCTCTCTGGGACCCACATGGCTAGTTAGGGAGCATCCATGAAGGATGGCACTGAGGTGACATGCTGGGCTGGGTGAGCATCTCAATTAAGTTATGTTTACATTCCCAGAAAATGTAAAAAAAATTGACAAATACAAAGTAATGTCCCCAAACATGTTTTGTTTGGCTGAGAAAGAAGACATCTCTCAAAAGATGTAGCTAGTGATATGGAGATGGTATAAGATAAAGAATTTATGGACAAGGAATGTGGAAAATGCAAAAGTTTGTTTAGATCAGGGTACATTAATATGGAAGACAACTGGCAAGTTTACAAGAGTGCAACTGTGTATTCACAGTGAGAGACATTTTTAGTGAAAGTTTGAGGATATAGAGAAAAGGGTCTGGGGAGCAAATGTGATTACCTAAAGAGTGTCTTTTCTGGATCATTTAGCATCTTGCAGATCTTCCAGGAGCAACTGCAATAAGTTTAAAATTATTTTTACAAGTCATGGTGGTGCATTCCTATAACCTCAGTACTTGTGAGTCTGAGAGAGGAAGGTTACTGTAAGTTAGAGGCCAACCTGGATTACACAGTAAGTTCAAGATCAGCCTGAACTGCATAGCAACACCCTGTCTCAAAAACAACAACATAGAAAGTGCTCTAAAGAATATAACTGCATGTGTGTTTAAGTGTGTAGGATTGATAACCATATTACTAAGTTTTTGATGGATCACTGAGCAGAACTCTTTGCAGTCTCACTGTTTGAATGTCTACTTTGTGTGCTTTAATTTTGTAACTTGAACAACTATTTCTAAGAAGACAGGATGTAATTTGTAAACTAGTGATTTCCTAGTGTTTATTTTATTTTATTTTATTTTATTTGGAATTTTGTATTATTGTTTCCCTTTTTTTTCTGTATTGCTTTTTTTCTCTTTAAATAAAATTTTAAAATAACAACAACAACAACAAAAACCCCAAAACAACAACAAAAGCTATCTAATGAGACCCTGTCTCAAAAATAAATAAAAATTTAAAAAGCAATAAGTAAAATTGTTTACAGTTGTAATTACAATGAAGCCATGCTTTTCTGGTTCTCAGGTTTTTAGTGTTAGATAAATCCATGATAAGGAAGTGTGTGCCTATCTTTTAGAAAGAATATATTGAAACACTGTAAGAAATGAATGGGCCTAACATCAAGGGTTTGTGCCTGTCTTGCAACTATTGAAGTAATGTTGGGAAAACTGAACTTCCCAATTTGTATGGTCACTGACTACATCCTTCCCCCTTTCCCTCTTCCCTGTACCAGCTGCACCTTGGTGTCATAACATCAAACAATTTCACTGCATCCTGTTATACTCTCTGGTCAGCTGAAGCCACCTAGATGTGCAAAGTTGTAAACCTGTCACCTTTGAATAATTGCCTTTTTCTGACTCTGTATTGTAGCTCACCTACATTTTCCCACCATAAGCCCTTTATAACAAGATTCCTAACCTAGGCTCAGTGGCTCAGACATTGTGATGCTGAACTCATCTGGGTCTGCAAGCTTAATAAACTTTGGTTTCCTCCACTTCTCTGAGCACAATTTGGCTTCTTCATCTCTGGTGGGCTAAAATTGCTGCAACAATAGGAATGTAGTTAATAGGAGTTCCTTTTTTTATTTTAAAGAGAATAAAACAAAAGAGGGCAGAACAAAGCAGATCAGAACAGAACAACATAAGCAACACAACAAAACTGCACATTAACAGTAGCTATCAAAATATATCTTTCTCTGCTATAGTTGAGCATAGTTTCAAATACAGTAATATCAAACATAACACAATAGTATGAAACCATTCAAGAGAATGAAAGAATTACAGGACATTCTGAACCAAATAACTATGATCAATGGCTACTATAATATTTCATTTTCAATAAAAAGATTTGTGTATAGTATCACATATATTAAAATCCCAATAAGACACAACATGATAGAACTGATAGTTCCTTTGTTTTTGATGGCTTTAAACTGCAGTTTAGTTGTTAAAGAGTTTTAAAAATTTTCATAGTCAGTGAGCAGCTACTGCAGTCAATACCTGAAAATATATCATCTACATGTGCTACAAGAGAATGCTATTTTAAAATCTTTGAAATGCTTTCTGGTACTTTTGAAGTTAAATATCTATATTGACTCCAGTGAGTGATTCTCTAGCTAAATCATCATGTCATCAAAAAGGAGCTGTTATAGATAATAATGATTTCCATAAGGGAATTCACTTAGAAGACTATAAAAGGAACTGTACTAGCCATGTTCATGTAAGGTGTCCAAACTCAGGATATCTAGAAATATTCAAGAACTACAAGGAAAAAGACTCATGTCACATGAAAAATAAAATAGATAGAAAAGAGACAAGAAAAAAATCACAATTTTAAAATTGTATTTCTATTTTGAAACAGGATCTCAATATGTAGCCCAGGCTGGTCTTGAACTCACTATGTAAGCCAGATTGGCTGCAAACTTACAGCAATCATCCTAGTTCAGCCACCAATATGCTGGGATTACAGGTGTATATCACCACACCTGGCAAAAATTGTACTTTTAGTAAAAACTGCAGGTTTAGGACACAAACTCAGCCAAAAATTCCTAAGTTCTTTAAAGATATAAAAAGTCTGGGCCATTCCATTTTACCTGTAAATGGGTCTTTTTAAATTTGTATAAACTATTATTTTTTTTAAACTGTAAAATGGGTTTTTACATATGGGGGAGTTACAGCTCTATTACCTCTAAGACTGTAATAGCATAACTTGGGTCTATTGTGGAGGACTGCCACATGGTATTCCACCAGGCCCAAGTGTTACTGTGTTTACTTGCAAGCAGTGCAGGCTGTATAGAGGTGACGTCCATAAATTGATTTTCAGTTTAATTAGTGAATTGGACTGAAGCTGTGTACATATCTTCAAGAAAGGAGGTAACTGGTTTCAAGACTAGCATCACTGACGGCCATGCTTGAGCTCAGATAGATGAACTATGAAACTAAGGAGCTAAGATATGAGATAACATCTCTACTAAGGCCTGCATTACTCCAGAGGAAAATTTCTTCCCACAATTGGCTATAAAGGAGATTATTCATTAATCATAAACTAAATCTGGCTGTTCCATCCCTTTTCTAAGAATGCTTTACTATCTTTGTTACAAGACTTGCCTTCCTAGCCACCTGTCTAGAGCCTCCAACTGCCAGTTTCTCCAATGATAAGTGAATACTGGGATTCTGGTTGCCTCATGGTCTTTTGTTCCCCATGAACAGCTGGTCATCCCAGATTATTGTTGTACTACTATTTCATCTGTTATTGTTTCTTGCTGTGCACTGTCACACACTGTGGAAGATTGGAGCCCACTTCAGAGACTGATAGTCCATGTATGCAGTTGAGGACAAAGGAGCTAGATGGGAGGAACATTTATTAAGCAAACAGGAACAACTCCCAATAATCAGGAGTGGACCCAAAAGTGGGTTGCTATGAAGATCCTTCACTTAGGATTGTTTATACTGAAAACATGACCATGGCTCAGAACACTCTTAAGTCAAACTGATGTTGAATTATAGAATTAAAATGTTTATTTAAACTAGAAATGGGTTTATAAGGAGTCAGTGAACATAGCAAGCATATGAGTCAATGCACATAGCAAGCATATGTCTTCAAGTGCCTATTGGTTTCTATCCTATCCAAGCGGTTCATTAAAAGAAGTAAGTGAAGAGAAACATTTTCCAGGTGGATAGGAACAGAAATTGTTAGAGCAGTCATCCCTTACCTTTTTTTTTTTTACCTTGCTTGTTCCATCCCCAGATTTAATTGTGCATCTTGTTCTTCTTAACTGTTGACCTCAGGCTCCTGCTTATCTGACCAAGGTCTGGTCATCCTCACTCTCCTTGGGGCTCAGTACCTAACCTGCCTATTTGTAATATTGTCACTTTATTGTCATACAATATTTGTATGGACGTCACCTCTATACACAAGAGATGTCCCTAACTGTAATTAGAGGCTAATAACGGATGGCCCATCTAAATTCTTTCTGCATCTGAGTAGTGTTTTCAAAAGTCAAGGATTCTCCCTTCCTCTAAATTAGACAAACCATTCAGGGCCCAGGAAGCAAGAAGCCAGTTTGCCCTTCCCATAAGCCATGAAAACTATGTGGGGCTCAGGAAGAGAGAACTTAGTTCACCCCTCCCAAAAGCCA